>APFE030117057.1:164443-198676 GCA_000404065.3 Pinus taeda
ACTTATAACAGCTGAAGTGGAGATATCAAGGATGCAAAAATAGTTAAAGTAGCAATCCCTCAGGATCAAAGGATCCTGAGGGATTCACCAAGTTGTTAATCCTCAGTTATCCAGTCGTTTTCATGTGTCGAGTCGATACCTCCTTTTCCTCTCCTTGGTTGAGATGTTTTAGTTTAGATCGTCTTGTTTGCATATGGTTCCCTGCCAAAGGGACAACGGTTAGCTTGGCCCGGTCTTTTTCCTTGGAGCGGCAATCTTTAGTTTTTGCCTTTTCCTACATAAGAAATAGCGATTATTAGCATTTTCATATTGCATATAAATCTTTATATATTTTTTCATGATTTCCCATTATCTTCCTAGTTCATGATGCAAAGATGTTACGAGTTCTAGAGAAAAGATAGCAAAATAGTCAATGAAAACATACCTTCTTCAATACTCCACACACCCCCCTGCTTACCCTTTTTCATGCCCTCATGAAAACATTGTAGTTGACATGTAAGGTAGTGAGAGAGTAGGCTGGAGATGGGATCTCATGTGGTGGCCTACAGCCGTAATGCCTAGCTAGGTGTTCAAAAAGATGGCATGTCTGACCCTCAGGCATCTCATACAGGGCTTGGTATCCAAGTGTAGGGTGCCAAATAATCAGGCTTCGAAACCTATATCCTAACCAAGATGGCCCTGCCCTCAAGATAATTTTGCCATAGAGGTTCACAAGATCAGCGGCTAGCTTAAAATTCTCGTAATTAAATGGTTCCCTGAGTTGGATGTTCATATTAGAGGTCTGATATCGAAATTTAGCAGCTGCAACGGTAAGGTCCTTAATCCTAAAGAAGTATTCTATCCCTTGTCAGTTGATTTTTGTATGAATGGGTTTTAATGCATCAATCATGCCCGAAGTCCTCATAAGGCTCCTATGTTTGTTCCATAACTGTAGTGGGTCTCTAGGCTCAACTCTTACCCATAAGTCTAATCCATTTTCTTGTCTTTGGAAGGCATTATAGGTTTTAAGCCATTTAATTTGATTGACTCCAAACGAAATAAATTCCTACAGTTGGATATCCACAACGAAAGGGCCAGGGTTCTGCTCTGTGTCATGGTCTAGCACAAGGTTATGCAGATAGAACTCACACAGTAGTCTTTGAACATTCACTCCATAATGCTTACAACAATTTATAAAATCATCAATGGTATTAATTTGGATAGGGGCTCCTGCCTTGACGGCCTTAATTTTCAATTGCAAATATCGTTCCATTAAAAACAAGGCATAATTCTTGGCAGGGGCTCTACATGCTAGGACGTCAGTGTACAAAGAGCATAAGGTATCCATCTGTCTAATGACTACATCTAATCTATGAGTTACCTTTGCAAATTTTTCTTGTTCTTTTCGCCATCCTTCAAAGGCTTGGCTCTCAAATAAATTGACATTCCTTAGCTGTTGTTGTAATTCTTCATACTTTTCTCGAGAAACTATTCCTTCAGTGAGTTTTTCAACTACTTGTTGCGCTTGCATCAAACCCTCTCGTAGGGTTACTGTCCTGCGATCATTGTCCCACATAGTAGTGGCCAGCAGAAGATTTACTTGAGTCTTCCTATTGCGTCGCCTTGTATTCATAGTCTGCATCCTTTCAGAGGGCTATATCTCTGTCTGAACTTCTTTGTCACGGGTCAATATATCGTCCATTTGTACTTCAATATGAGCAATAGTAGAATGTTGTTCCTTTTGCTTTTGAATGGCAGTTTGTTCTTTAACAAGAGTTTGAATAGAAAACTGTTCCTCAATGAAGATTTGAACAGCAGGTTGTTCTTCGATAGCAATTTGAACAATAGACTATTCTTTAGTAGGATTTTGAATAGCAGGCTGAACAGGGGTCTTTCCGATCTTTTTCTTGGGAGGTTTCACCGGAGTAGCTGCATGTGTTTCCCCAGAAGTTCTCTTTGTTCTCTTTCTTATCCTCAAAACCCTGATTTGCTCCCGAAGTCGAGCTATCACATTTAGTAACCTTTGTTGTTATTTTCGTAATTGTTTGATTTCTTCTGCTTCCTTAGAAGGAAAAATTGTCTATTTACTTGGGCCTGGACTGCTATCCTAGCCAATTCCCTGGTTTTCCTCTTGGGGTGCTCCTTCGATGTTTTGTTCAGGCTGCTCAGGAGTAGAAACCCTAGCTGGTTCTGTTAATTCCTGGGTAAATTCCTTATCCACCCCTTCTTCTTCATGCAATTCTATTGGTGTAGACTGGCTGGGAGTGGATTGTTCACCTCCCATATCTTCATCATCATAAACAAAATGATTCTCTTCGTTTTCTTTCTCGACCTACGATTCCTCGGGTGCATTTTTATCCTGAGAAAAATGCTCCTTTGGTTCTTCCTCAGTCTGGAGGCCTAGCGGGCTGAGAGGCTGGCCATATTCACCCACATTGAGGACAAAAAGATTGGTGCAAGTGGATCTATGGATTCCATTATCGATGTGGAAGATTCACATGAAGAACTACTACTGTAAAAAAAGAAGCCATGGAGTTGGCTTGGTAGGAAGTGGATTAACTTCTTACTACAGTAAGTCATACTCATTTTATACATGCAAAATTTAGATTGGTATGCATGTATTTCAGTTGAAAAGTTGATGCAAGATTGCATGTAAAAGTAGTTTCAGTTTGAAGGAATTTTTATTTTGTTGCAAAATTTTTCCTTGTAGGTGTAAAATATGGGTATGATACTCACTTATATTGCAGCAATGTCATTTTGCTTCAGCTCTTAGTCACCCACGTGTTTTTTGGATGATGTACCTATTGTTGGTATTTGAAAAGAAGAGTTGAAATAGCACATGTACATAGAGGTTGTATGTGTAATTAGCAAACTGTATATAGTTGATTGTACATGATACATACACATGTGTTTGTAAAGATGTATCTTGTTGTCTATCGACTTGTGTCGATTGTGTCACACATGTTTGTTGACTTGTGTCGATTTTGTGCACACTTTTTACATTGATGGTTGTGTCAATTGTATAGCACATTTCATGTCAACTTGTTGTTGATATTGTATGTTGCACAAGGTTCCTTTGGTGTTTATTGGTGCAGAGAACGAAGTGTCAGTGCAAAGCGGTGCAAGATTCCATGAGATGGAAAAGCATGCAAGCAAAGAGGGCACGAATTTCAGCAATAGTCATTGCTAGTTTTAGAATGGCAGATTGGTATGGCAAGAAAACTTGGTCAAGATTCAACACAAGTATATGGCTCATTCAGCAAAAATTTGCTATGAGGACAGTTGGCAAGTCAGGAAATTTTTTTAAGGCTGAAGAGAAAAGGATGTCGTTATTCTCTCATTTTCTGTATAGTCCATTTTTAGAATTTTAGTGAGCTTTTGGGGTCCAAAAGCTTCTCATTTGGGAGGTGTGATCAGGAGCTCAAGCCAAAGCTAGGGAAAAAGCTCAAAATTGAAAGTGTTCAAAAACACTTGCAACCTGAATGACCGGATAGGCCTCGTCAATACGATCTTGTAGCCATGAATGACACTCAAATCTGACATCGTATGGAGAAGTTATTGCATTTTGAAAATGCCCAATAAACCGCAAAATTTGAATTTAAAAAAAAAAAAAAAATTCTGAGGAATATTGCTTGGAATATTCCTGACAATATTCTTGGGAATATTCTATTCTAGATGGCCAATCAGGAGCTAACACATGGCCTGCCCGGATGCTGCCGCGTGGCCCAAAGTCTACAAGGTGTGGTATGGCAAAATGTTTATGGAGCTCATAGGATTGGACCCTGGGTCGAGTGGCTGCCAGCCCACAGGCCCGACTGGCCCGCCTGCACATTGGATCTTAACATACTAAGGTCACAAGATATATTTAAATTTTTCTTAAAGTTGGTTTTGGTGGAAAAGGGACCAGCCCCTAACCATATGACCCTAGCGCGGGAACCAAAGGCTTAAACTCGACAGTTGAAGTTTGGCGCCAACGTTAAGGGACGTGGTCACATGTGTGCATTTTCAGCCAATGGTTACAGTCATGTTGGAAGTCATTTTGGTGGGGTTAGTCAATTTTGGCGTGTTTTCCATTTTTGTCCGATTTAATAGCTGGTTCACCAAAATTGGTGGAGTTTTTCTAGGTGAAACTGGACAAAACTTCAATTTGTCATAACTTTTGGAAGGAGGAACCTTTTTGGACAAATTGTTTTTTGATTTCATATTTTCTCATCATTCTGGAACCATTGGTATAGGATTTAGAGCCATCAGAGTTCATCATTAGGTGTTTTTGTAGTGAATAAGCTTGGAGAGCCATTAGGGCCTAAGAGGTGTTAGAGCTATATTGGGCTATGGTTAGCCATTGGAAGTGAACCAAAAGTCATTCTTAACTATTTTCTATGTTCTGAACTCATTTTCATAGCTTATTTTGCATGTTTAGGCTTTCTTCCCACTGTATAACCATTTTGAGCATCTAATTCAAGCAAGGACATGCCCATTTGGGAGCCTTAGACCCGACAGATGTAGCCTAGGAGGGGTGAACAACCTTATCAACTGCTATGTTACATTATGTGAATTTATCTTGCTATGTTTTTCAGATTTGCTATGATAAATAGTAAATTGAGATAATCCTCCTTCACACATAAGACTCAAAAATTTACCCAAAACTCTTTGTTTCAATTGCAAGACATCGGTAACAGTTTCCACATATATTTTAATGGAAATGAATACCTTGCACAACAAAAACAAGTAGTTTCATTTTCAGATCAGTGGTAGCCCTTTAGGATCCTCAAACACATCCAAGTATGCGTGTAGAAACTCTTCCATTTTTATTTTATTCCTTAGTCACCCCTTTAAGAATAACTTAGCTCTCATGAACTCTTCTACAAAGTGATTTTGTCTTTAAAATGACAAAACATATTTCTTGTTAGAATTCATCAACTTTTTGGATTCGTTTGAACTTACTAGAAAGATCTTTAGATTACCCTTTTTCACGTTGATGATGAAGAATTTTTCATCCCTGATGAGCTGATATTAGTTGGATTTCTTCATGAATATCACACTCACTTGTACATGTAAGGATTCCACAACCCCACATACATCAAGTGGAACTACATCTGATTCTACTTCATCAATAAAATCAACGTTAATAGAAAATTCGATCCTTTTCTATTTTTCTACCTTTATGTTTTCCTTCTTATTGACCCAACCCAATGGATATGAGCTAGGATCATCATAAGTCTCTATTCCTAGATTCTTGACCAGATTTATTACTATTATATTTTCCAATGGCCTTGAGTAGAATAGAGCATTAATTTCCATCTTCTTGACTTGTATCTTTATATGGAAGATTTTGTAATTTCCTTCTCTTAATGTTGCTAAAGACTACTCAGATTCAACCCCTTCTATACTGATCTACATACAATCTTCTCATCTACATCTCAATTGATTTCCACCTGATTACTCAAATCTATGGGCATGAGAAGTTTTTATGATCCTTATGCCTTAAAAAATGATAAGAACCTAATAACTATAGTACTCTTTAGGAGGGAAATCTCGCTTTCCATTGAATACAATTTACAAAAGACAATATCTGATTATTCTAAGACTAGGTCTCCTTCATGCATATCGTAGTGTATATATAGGAGACAAGGGGTACAAATATAATAAAACAAGAACATGAGGGGTTCTTTCCTACATAAGAATATAGAAATAGAAATGTAATAATTCCATATCCATGGACTAATAATGGTTTTTATGGTTAATATGGACCTTATATAGTGCTTAACATTCCCCTCCACTTCAAACAAGTCTTCCCCTCAACACTTGACTAATTGCTAGTGATTCTACATTAATACATCATATTCCCATGTCATCTCTTCTATTGGTAGGTTTTTATGTTTGATGATGTACTCCATAATTGCTAGGTTACTGGGTTACTTAATCCTTATTTCAATGATTTTTTCTATTTCTAGTATGATTTTCCCTTCTTCATTTATTTTTGGTACAATTTCCAATGACAAATGAATAACATGGTCGTGATATTGATTAGGTGAAAGATCCTTAAGCATTAATCTAAATACCTTGGGATGATTATTAATAGCTTTATGGAGATACCTTGACATAGATGATATTGACACTTGAAGATTTAGTGAACATAATTTTTCCATTACACCCTAGTGCCCATTTTTGAGCAATTTTCTCATATTTTTAGAGCTTATCACTTTACTGGGTCTCCCTTGGATACTTCTAAGCTCAATTTCTTTTCCTTTTAAGGTAAATAATATGAATAGATCTCGAATATTAAAGGTCATTGTTCCTAATGATTATAACCATTAGACCCCTAATACAACATCAAAACCACCCATTTGTATTGCGATCATGGGATTTTCCAACAAATACTCCTCCATATTGAGCTTAATACTATGACATTTCCCTGCACAATTTATGGTGTCTTCAGCTATAATCATTACATGAAGCTTTGGTGATAGATATGTGAAAGAATCAAGAAGTGATGATAATTTGTAGTTGATGAAGTTATGGGTATTACTTGAATCAATCGACATTGTTACCTTTTTCATTTTGATATATCCTTCTATCTTGTGGGTTTGTAGAGTATTGATTACAGTTGATGCGTGACAAGATATTGTTGGAGTAGTCTATTCTAGCTCTAAATATTTTGATAGGACCGATTCTTGATCTTCTTCATCTTCAGGGTATATTTATAATCAATTCTTCTCATCACATAATGCCTCTTACTGTACTTTCTATCATAGTTGAAACATAGTCTCTTTTCTCTTCTTCCATCCATTTGTTAAGGAGTCAACCTTGTAGGTTTAGGAGAGGGAGCATGATCTTTGCTATAATTATTAGTGACTAATTTTCTAGTGGCCATATTTCTACTTTCAACTTTCCTTACCAAACTGAAAGCACACTTTAGAGATTTAGGTTCAACCAGATGCACCTCATGTTGGATGCTTTCCTTTAAAGTTGCCATGGACAGGTCTAACATATTATCATATGAAATATTCTTTAACTTGAGACTCAACTTACGGAAATTTTAAATGTGCTCTATAATTCAAATTGTTTTTCTAATATTTACCAATTGATCGAAGAATGTATTGCTCTTATATCGCCATAATGTGCTATTAACTCCTCTATAGAAATGGACCAAGATATAACAGAGCCCTTTTTCCTTTCATAAATCCATTGATACCATATATGTTAGTATTTTTCAAAAATAATTGATGTCATATTAATTTGTTATAAGGATGCCACCCGTTGTCAATCAAAGTATTACTCCATCTAAAATATCCATGTTATTGGATCATTACTAACAAATGTCCTCATATCGATCTTACGAATGTAGTAGTTCCTTGGTGCTGACTTGAAGACTCGATGATGTGGATCTTGGATTGAAATTTCATGATTATGGGTTTTGTGATTAAACATTTTTCCCTCCAATTGTGATAACATAATCCTCATATGAAATTAATTCTCAACATCATGCTTCTCCTTATGTTCATGATTTCCTTGTATCTCCACGTCTCTCTTAGGAAGATCCTTTAATAGAATTTTTTTCAATTCTTTTACTTCTTCCCTGAAGGATTTTTGCATTTCTTCATTATTTCTATTGATCTTCTTTTCTATTTCTCTTTTAACAATTTCTGAAGAACAAGATAAATCCACATTTTTCAACATACTACCATCTATTTCATTAAATTTATTCTCTAATTGAGATAACACAAATTCTAAGTCTTCACTTTCTTCATGAGTTAAGGATGAGCGTTCAGTAGATTTAATTGGTGTAGTAACTTTCTTTGAAGTCATATTGGAAATATTAATAATACTGCTCTTTATCATAAATTTCAGCCACCAAAAAAAGGGATCTTTTAATCAACAATTAGGTCACTTTTAAATTACCTACCTTAATTTGGTTAAAATTTGAATTTATGGAGTTTTTCTTGCTATATCTCTAATATTTGAGCCCTTCCAGATATGAAAATTTGTTTTGTAATACTATTATATATATTTTCTACAATTCCATGGGTGTGACTATAAATTTATTTGCTGAATGAAAGTTATAGTAACTTTCCCTAATCATTTTTATTTTTGGCCTCTTCCAACGAGCAACTTGTATAGCATGCCATGTGTCCAATTATTCAAGTATCTTTTTTAAATTTGTTTTTGAGCAACTTATGTTTGTCTCCTAAACTTTCTGAATATTTCATAGACTAAGAAGTCTTAGACAGGAATATATAGAAAAATACTGAGTGTACTCGTTTAAAATTTATTTCAAGACTGTTCAGAAACCATAACTTGCACATGGTCTGACTCTGAAAGTGCTATTAATGTTACATCATCTTTTCTATAGTAATTGAACATTTAAGTTTTGTCTATGTGATGGCATCCCAAAATCCATGTACCCAACGTGTGAGACGGAGACATGGGGCCCGGGCTTCGCGAGGCGCTTTTCTCTTTGGTTATTTCGTTAGTGCTATTAATGTTACAACATCTTTCCTATAGTAATTGAACATTTAATTTTTTTTTATTAATAATGAAAATTTAGACAGGATTTTGAAAAAAATTGGCACAAAATTTTGGAAATTTAGTTTTCAAGTTTTATATTCTCCACATATTCAAATAAAATAGTCAACTTACAAAAAAAAGAGGAAAGAAAAATAAAAACAAAAATAAATAAATAATAATTGTTATGGTCAGCATAAGTAAATTAAATTAGAAAGCAAGCCATTGAAACGAAGGTGGTTCCAGGTGCTTCTAAGTGAAGAAAGGAACCGGTGTGAAGGCATTATTTAAGTCTTATAAAGCTGTATCAATTTGATGTTATGTGAAATATTTTAGAAAAATGGATTTTAATAAAGAAAAGGAAGGAAGGTTCTCTGATATAAGAAGTAAAATATAGAATTTTATATTCTTAAAATTCAAATAGACTATTCAAAAGCAAGCGTAATCATTGATATTTGTTTATAAAATCAAGAAAAATATATTGATGTCAACTTGACAAATTGTTTGTTATTTCCATGATAAGTATATTTGTTAAAAACAGTATCCATGGTTACAAACAATTTGAAATTTATGAATTAATACCATCCATTAATGATTATACAATCGTATCTCAATTTAATGTCTAAAATCTTAATAGTTTTAAAATTGCTAGCATTGTTCTAGGTTCTAATTGGATAGAAACACTCAGGACATTCTTTCTAAATATGAAAAGAAAATATTTTACAATGTCCTATGAGGGAAAGAGGACAACTTTACATGATTCTAGGGTGAAGTCATACACAAAATTCCATCGTTAGAATATATATACCTATACAAATTGTGAGAATCCAATATGACAAAGGAATCACAAGAGAGTTATGATGACTTAGAAAGGAAAATTAAGGATTTGAACAAAACCATCGTCAACAAAGATGGAAAATTTGTGCATACTTGAAGGGAATTGGAGAAGAATGAAAAATTCACAAATTCCAACAGCAAATAAATTGGTTGCAACAAATTAACAACATAAAAAATGATCTGAAATGAGAGATTAAAGGTGTCAATAAAAAGGTATCAATAAAAAGACATCAACCAAAGATGATGAAATTTATCAGAAGAAGTTAAAGAAAAAGAAGGAAGAACAAAAGTACTAATAAAAGGATATAAGTATTGATATTGACACAATTAACATGGAAAAACCTAACATGTTATCAATGAAGTTCTATAAGTAGAAGAGCCTCCAAAACTTTAAATTGATGATAAAGTGACCTCATAGAATAAGGGAGTCTCAATGTCACCTAATAAAGATGACATTATCCACTTTTTTCAATAGTTTAAGTCTCATATTTTCAAAAGTTTTTGTCTCCTTCAGACAAGCCTCTCCACACAGGTTTAGAATAAGAGAGTGTGGGTTTTCACAAGTAGACATAATGTATGTGTTTTGGATATGATCAATATATTATATTTCATTAATCTAGGTGCTTTTTTGATCTAGTGGATAAAAAATAAGCTCAATTTCAAAGTTGTTGGAATGGCTCGAAACCTGAACAACTGCGGATAGCTCATCATTCTGAATCTATTGCAATTTTTTTTCGTGAAAAACAGATGTTGCATGCTCCCACAAACGAGTTCTGATCGATTTGTCAAACACGCAAATTTTCACCAAAAAAAGACAACTGACTCTACATTTTGGGCGAGTCGCAGGTGGCCTCTCTTGATTGGTTTAAACATTCAAATTTTAATGGCCTATGGTTTCTTGACACTTGGCAGGATTTCACTGGCTACAAGGTAGTCGATTTTCATTGGTTGGATGATTACCAACGATCTTGATTTGGAAACTTTAGTGTGAGAAACTTTAGGAGCCATTTTGAGGGCTTAAGTTACCACATTTTGTTCTCCAATTCTAATTGAGAACCTATATTCCATAATATACACATCGGTACCTTTCGAAGGGCATAAGAATCACCTTAATCAAATCTTGTATGAGAAAGTTATGCCTCCTAGAAGTTGACCTATCAAAGTTGAAAACCATAATTTGATAAGATGCCACATGATCCCTCATTACTAATGGAAAAGGGGCACCATGAAGAAGACTCTAGAAGGTTCGATTTGTGACTCATATTAAGGGTTGAATGGGTCAAATTTAACCATTAGTAGGTTCTCATCTAATATTATAACTAGACCACCAGGAGGAAAAGGAGTTTCATTCTATGCAAGTGCCTTTTGTTGCATAGATGAGAAAAGTAGCTAAAAGAGGATATATATATATATATATATCTGTGGTGTTGTGTGTGTGTGTAAACACTTCGAAGTTAAATTACTAGTAGAAATAGTTAAATTTTTATTTTAGTGTACATTGTATAGAGGAAGAACATAAAAGTTCATTTGCACATCTAAAATTAGAGGGCTATACCATAGCTTGGTGGAAAAACTACCCAAAAAATCCAATACTAAATGGAGATCTTTTAGTGACTAAGTGATGCATTTCAAATTTTTCATAAGGTCACAATTCTACCCTAATGGGTATGTAGAGGATGAGTGTATTTGGTGGCATACTTTAGACAAAGACAAGGGCAGAGTGGATAGGAGTACATCACATGATTTAGGAAGATGGAAATAATGTGACATATATCCCCAAAGAACCCAACCATAAATCTCAAGTACTTGAGGGATCTACACAGCCATCTACAAAAGCAAGTGATTTTATTCAAACCTAGAATGGAATATGAGGCATGCCTATAGAAACGATACCTAGAGAACATACACCAAAGAAAGGGAAATCAAGTGGATTAAAGAAGAAGGTGCATCAACAAGCTTCCAAGGATATGAAGAATAAGTAGGAACGGGGAAAGATTAAAATATGGTAGCCAAAGCACACGAGAGATATTTTTTCACTATATTTTTTGAGATATGTTTCAAGGATGTTAGGCTTTCTAAATGCTTCTGAAATTAGTCTCAAATAGGTCAGTTCATAATTTTCACTAGAAATTTTTTTCTATGAGGTTTCAGACCATGAAACTAGGACCACATTTAGGTGAAACCTTAGTGAACATCTAGTTCAAATTTCATATCTTAGTTCACTATAATTTCATATATATGTTCTAAGGATTTCCAGGTTCCTCAATGCTCCCGAAATCAATTTCAAACATGTCAGGTTGACTTTCTCACAATATATTTTATTTATGAGGTTTTAGATAGTGAAAATTGGACCATATTAAGGATAAATCTCAAGGAACATCTGATTCAGGTTTCAAAATTGGGGTCGCTATACTTTCAGAGTTAGAGCATGTGGAAGTTACGGTTTGTGAATAGTCCTGAAATAAATTTTAAATGAGTACACTCCATATTTTTTCTATATACTCCTGTCTAAGACTTCTTAGTCTATGAAATATTCAGAAAGTTTAGGAGACAAACATAAGTTCCTCAAAAACAAGTTTCAAAAAGATACTTGAATAATTGGACACATGGCATGCTATACCAGTTGCTCATTGGAAGAGGCCAAAAATAAAAATGTTTAGGGAAAGTTACTATAACTTTCATTCGGAAAATCAAATCATAGTCACACCCATGGAATTGTAGAAAATATAAATAATAGTATTAAAAAACAAATTTTCATATCTGGAAGGGCTCAAATATTAGAGGTATAGCAAGAAAAACTCCATCAATTCAAATTTTATCCAAATTAAGGTACGTAATTTAAAAGTGACCTAATTGTTGATTAAAAGATCCCTTTTATTTGGTGGTTGAAAATTATGATAAAGAGGAGTACTATTACTATTTCCAATATGCCTTCAAAGAAAGTTACTACACCAATTAAATCTACTGAAGGCTCATCCTTAACTCATGAAGAAAGTGAAGACTTAGAGTTTGTGTTATCTCAATTAGATAATAAATTTAATGAAATAGATGGTAGTATGTTGAAAAATGTGGATTTATCTCGTTCTTAAGAAAATGTTAAAAGAGAAATAGAAAATAAGATGAATAGAAATAATGAAGAAATGCAAAAATCCTTCAGGGAAGAAGTAAAAGAACTGAAAATTTTCTATTAAAGGGTCTTCCTAAGAGAGATGTGGAGATGCAAGGAAATCATGAATATAAGGAGAAGCGTGATGTTGAGAATTAGTTTCATATGAGGATTATGTTATCACAATTGGAGGGAAAAAATGTTTAATCACGAAATCCATAATCATGAAATTTCAATCCAAGATCCACATCATCGAGTCTTCAAGTCAGCACCAAGGAACTACTACATTCTAAAGATCGATATGAGGACACTTGTTAGTAATGATCCAATAACATAGATATTTCAGATGGAGTAATACTTTGATTGACAATGGGTGGCATCCTTATAATAGATAAATATCACATCAATTATTTTGGAAAAATACCAACATATATGGTATCAATGGATTTATGAAAGGAAAAAGGCCTCTGTTATATCTTGGTCCATTTCTATAGAGGAGTTAATAGAACATTATTGCGATATAAGAGCAACACATTCTTCGATCAATTGGTAAATATTAGAAAAACAATTTGAATTATAGAGCACATTTAAAATTTCCAAAAGTTGAGTCTCAAGTTAAAGAATATTTCATATGATAATATGTTAGACCTGTCCATGGGAACTTTAAAGGAAAACATCCAACATGAGGTGCATCTCTTTGAACCTAAATCTCTAAAGTGTGCTTTCAGTTTGGCAAGGTAAGTTGAAAGTAAAAATATGGCCACTAGAAAATTTGTCACTAATAATTATAGCAAAGATCATGCTCCCTCTCCTAAACCTACAAGGTTGACTCCTTAAAAAAATGGATGGAAGAAAAGAAAAGGGACTATGTTTCAACTATGATAGAAAGTACAGTAAGAGGCATTATGTGATGAGAAGAATTGATTATAAATATACTCTGAAGATGAAGAAGATCAAGAATTAGTCCCATCAAAATATTTAGAGCTAGAATAGACTACTCCAACAATACCATGTCATGCATCAACTGGAATCAATACTCCACAAACCCTCAAGATAGAAGGATATATCAAAATGAAAAAGGTAACAATGTCGATTGATTCAAGTAATACCCATAAATTCATCAATTACAAATTATCATCACTTTTTGATTGTTTCATATATCTAGCACCAAAGCTTCATGTAATGATTATAGATAGAGACACCATAAATTGTGCTGGGAAGTGTCATGGTATTAAGCTCAATATGGAGGAGTATTTGTTGGAAAATCCCATGATTGCAATACAAATGGGTGGTGTTGATGTTCTATTAGGGGTCTAATGGTTATAATCATTAGGAACAATGACCTTTAATATTCAAGGTCTATTCATATGATTTACCTTCAAAGGAAAATAAATTGAGCTTAGAAGTATCCAAGGGAGACCAAGTAAAGTGATAAGCTCTAACAATATGAGAAAATTACTCAAAAATGGGCACTAGGGTGTAATGGAAAATTATGCTCACTAAATCTTCAAGCGTCAATATCATCTATGTCAAGGGATCTCCATAAAGCTATCAATAATCATCCCAAGGTATTTAGATTAATGCTTAAGGATCTTTCACCTAATCAATATCATGACCATGTTATTCATTTGTAGTTGGCAATTGTACCAAAAATAAATGAAGAAGGGAAAACCATACTAGAAGTAGAAACAATCATTGAAACAAGGATTGAGTAACCTAGTAACCTAGAATTTATGGAGTACATCATCAAACAAAAATACCTACCAATAGAAGAGATGACATGGGAATATGACATATTAATGTAGAATCACTAGCAATTAGTCATGTGTTGAGGGGAAGACTTGTTTGAAGTGCAGGGGAATGTTAAGCACTATATAAGGCCCATATTAACCATAAAACAACTTATTAGTCACTGGATATGGTTTGATTTCATTTCTATTTCTATATTCTTATGTAGGAAAGAACCCCTCATGTTCCTATTTTATTATATTTGTACCCCTTGTCTCCTATATATACACTGCAATATACACGAAGGAGACCTAGTCTTAGAATAATCAAATATTGTATTTCGTAAATTATATTCAATGTAAAAGGCATTTCCCTCCTAAAGAGTACTATAATTATTAGGTTCTTATCATTCTTAAGGCATAAGGGTCATAAAAACTTCTCATGCCCATAGATTTGAGTAATCAGGGGGAAAGCAATTGAGACATAGATGAGAAGATTATATGTAGATCAGTGTAGAAGGGGTTGAATCTAAGTAGTATTTAGCAACATTAAGAGAAGGAAATTACCAAAATCTTCCATATAGAGATACACGTCAAGAAGATGGAAATTAATGCTTTATTCTACTCAAGGCCATTGGAAAATATAATAGTAATAAATCTGGTCAAGAATCTAGGAATAGAGGCTTATGATGATCTTAGCTCATATCCATTGGGTTGGGTCAATAAGAAGGCAAACATAAAGGTAGAAAAATAGAGAAGGGTCGAATTTTCTATTAAAGTTGATTTTATTGATGAAATAGAATTGGATGTAGTTCCACTTGATGTATGTGTGTTTGTGTTTAGGAATCCTTACATGTACAAAAGTGTGATATTCATGAATAAATCCAACTAATATCAGCTCATCTGGGATGAAAAATTCTTCATCATCAGTGTGAAAAAGGGAAATCCAAAGATCTTTCTAGTAAGCTCAGACCAATCCAAAAAGTTGAATTCTAACAAGAAATATGTTTTGTCATTTTAAAGAGAAAATCACTCTGTAGAAGAGTTCATGAGAGCTAAGTTATCCTTGAAGGGGTGACTAAGGAATTAAATAAAAATGGAAGAGTTTCTAAAGGCATACATGGATGTGTTTGAGCATCCTAAAGGGCTACCACCCAAGAGGGAAGTGGAGCACAAGATCCAACTATTGCTAGATTTCCTGTTATAAAAAATTAGGATATATATGTAGTCCATTATAGAGGCAAACAAGATGAAGAAGTAGTTGCAACAACTACTAGAACAAGGTGTCGCTTGACGATGTGCCTCACCTTTGGATCTCCCATCCTTATTGTGCCAAAGAAGTATGGGACATAGTAAATGCATATTGATTACAAGGCATTAAAAAAAAATAACACTCAAAAACATGAATCCCCTGCATAAGTGTTGTCAATGCAAAAAACACCCTCTAAAATTTTCCTTACACTTAAATTTTGGAGCATACTAAGGATCTTGTGATCTATAATTATATGGTCACTTCATGGTCATCTAATGTTTTGTAAATTATTGAGTCTTCTTCTAAGTGTAAAGATCACTTTCTTATGCATGCTCGGCTTTTGAATAATTCACAAGTGAGCTTCCTTCGATGCAACCTTACATAGGCAATGTGCACCTCTTGAAGATAAGGCTTGCACAATCACTTGCGACATTGATTGTGCAATCTATAAGAACAATGCACTACACAACACATGTCTATAGTTAGTGCACACTTTCCATTGACATTCTCCCTCACTTTGATTGCAATAGTACTTCTATTTTGGTGAGGTTTCTTAATTATTTCTCTGGCACACCTTTGTTTTCGCAAGTGCTTCTTTCCCATTCATGCCTATTCTTTTGTCTTGATTTCACTTTAAAAATTGTCATTTTCATGTTATATTTTCTCCGGAATGTGTCACTTTCAGCTTCTTTAATTTTTTGTAAGTGTCCTTTGCACTTTATCTCACTTTACAAAGTGTCATATTTTGGCATGGGAAATTTCATACATCTCAAAAAGCAAAGCTATGGTTCATTTCAAGTAGAAAATTTTCTGTCAATGGGTCCCATTTACCATGTACAAATATACTAGACCCATTCCCAAAGTATTATGCATTTTCGTACTAGTGTCGTCACTGTCGTCATAAAGTGTCTCCTAAGTGTCACATCCAGTCGAAGGGAGTCAATTGTACATTCTTGAAGGATAGTTCTAATGCATTCTCGCGCACTACTATGTTTTATTCATTGTAAAGACATGCAGTAGACATATTCCCCTAGCCTTGAGCATATTTTCAATAGTTTCGTCACAAAGTGTATTTATGTGTCGCACTTGGAGGAGAGTATTATTTTGTGTCACATTAAAGTGACCATGTTGTTTACGACTATTGAGTGTTCAATTTTATGCCTTTATTTGTTCTGAGTGTGTGATCATGTTCTAGGCTTACATTGGCTTCATATCTGCTTCAATGAATGTGTCACTTTCAGTTTCTTTTGTCTTTGTCTGGAATGTGTCACTTTCAATTTCTTTAAGTTTTTTTAAACATCCTTTGCACTTTTATCTCACTTTACAAAGTGTCATCTTTTGGAATGGTAAATTTCGTATATCACAAAAGGAGGAGCTATGGTTCATTTCAAGGGGAAAATTTTTTGTCAATGGGTCCCATTTTTTCATGTACACATGTACTAGACCCATTCCCAAAGTATTATGCATTTTTGTACTAGTATCGTCATTGTCGTCATAAAGTGTATCTTAAGTGTCACATCTAGTCAAAGGGAGTCAATTGTACATTCTTGAAGGATAGTTCTAATGCATTCTCCTGCACTATTGTGTTCTATTCATTGTAAATACATGTAGTAGACATATTCCCCAGGCCTTGAGCATATTTTCAATAGTGTCATCACTGTTGTCACAAAGTGTATTTATGTGTCGCATTTGGAGGAGAATATTGTTTTGTTGTCACATGAAAGGGACCATGTTGTTTATGATTGTTGAGTGTTCAATTTTATGTCTTCAGTTGTTCTGAGTGTGTGATCATGTTCTAGCCTTACCTTTCTTTCATATTTGCTTCACTGATCCCATACTTACTCAAATTTTGGAAAGCCTCATGAATGACTAACCTTGGCCTCACCTAACCTCCTTGAATTGTGCATTGCATAGAAGCAAGCCTCAAGATCATTCCTTTCCTCTTGGAACTATGAAATGCACAATTTCTCCCTCCAATAAATACACATTATGTAAACACAATGCTCAAGGATTTCCTCCTGGCCTCCATAACTACGTATTTTTTCCCTCCATCCAATCTCCTTCTGTGCATTGCATAGTGGCAAGCAACAAGTTGCCTCCCTTCCTTCCTGATTTGCAAAACTACGTAAACCTTGGCCTCTTTCTCTTATGAAATACACATTGCACAATCTCATTGGGCAAGCTGGCCCCACTGAGCTCCTCAACTACACAATATTCCTACCTCGGCCTCTAGAACTGTGCATGGCATAGTCATAAGCCTCAGTCCTCCCGACCTCTAGAACTATGCGTTGTGCAATCCCCGAGCCTTTCTCTTAGTCTGGTACCGATATAGGTGGATATTGGTGGCCACCCTCCTATTCCACTTGGACCCCCAACATTGTTTATTTAAGTTTTTCAGTTTCCTAAATTGTAGCACAGTTTACTATTTTTGGCAGTTTTTGGGTCCTAAACTTCTGGAGCCATTTTGAGGCCCTAAATGACATTTTTTTGAGAAAATAAGGGCCAAAATGGGTCACAAATATTTATTTTCCATTCAAAAGTTGTAGTCCTTGGGTAGATCTTTCTAACAAGGTATTGTGTGCGTCAAATAGAGATCATATGCCAAAGTTATGACTCGGGTAGTTGATGTACGGATTTACCCAAACGGGCCCCATAGCTTGGTGCTTCATATCCTAGGGTTAGGTTTTTAAATGTTTAGGGTTTTCCATTGTTTCTCAACAATAAATAGGCCTTTGAGCTTCATTGTAACATAGCTTAGAGGCATGTAGCTGCCACATCTCTTCTCAGAGATAAGCTACCATCGCCCTAGCTAATTTATTTCCATTTCTTCTTGTAAGCATATTTCAAGTATTTGATATTAATAAACTTAAGTATTATTTCTATTGCATCTTTGTATTTATGGTTATATCTGTCATTTGTTGTGTTCTTGTTTAAATCTAGATCAGTGGTATCATAACGGTCTGCTCTTTCTATGTTTTTCTTTGTATGTCCCCAACAAGGTTGGGATATAAGGAGTTAGGGCTTGAACGGGTCGAACCTTTGCAAGACCAACCTCACAAATACCGACGACCTCTTGTGGCAGAAGAAAAGAAAGATGAGGAGGTAGGAGATCCTATCAAAATCTTGCATGAAGAAACCCTCAAGCAATAAAGGAACACGATGATGGACAATTTTTCCCAGATCCTTCAATGGCTACCCAAGGGTGACACATCTACTTCCAACAACTACTCTAGAAATGCCAGAACCTTTAAGGTACAAGTTAACATTGAAATCCCCATATTCGAGGGTGAGATAGATGCAGATGTTGTAGATAAATGGTTAAATCTTCTAGAAGGGTATTTTTTTGTTCATTATTTTTCCAACTAGGAAAAGATTACTTTCACTCTTCTCAAAGTCACCCCCCACATCAAGGACTGGTGGGAAACCTACTGCGAGTAGAAGGATGAAAGTATAGCCTCACTATTTTCAGCTGCACCCACTTGGAATTCATTCTGAGATGCCATCAAGGAGTAGTACTACCCTATTGGAAGCTATGAGGATAAATACATAAAGTGGACCACGCTGTGGCAGGGAAGGGACCAAGACATGCCGAAGTTTACCAATATTTTTCATACCCTTCACATAAATTTGGGTATCAAGGATTTTGAGCGGCATTTGGTACTCAAAAACTGGGGCTACCTACAAATGTATGTCCAAGATGAGATGGAGTTCCTATACATCTCCTCGCTTGGCACAGCGTACCGATACGTTGTCTAGATCGAGCAGAAGTTTAAACAAAATAAGAAATACTTTGGATCGTCAAATCTGAAGCAAGGGAAAATCTTCCCCAAACCATATAACCAAGGACAAAGCCAAGGTGGTGTGACCCAAGACAACTCGTCGAAGCTGCAACAAAATAACAAAACCACGAACTCAAAGAAGGACACATGAAAGTGGTGTGAGTTCCATAAGAGCCCCACTCATAACAAAAGTGAGTGTCGAGCCAAGCAGTCACTGGTGGCCAGGTTGAAGGCTTCATAATCGTATGCATGTTCTGACCCTGAGTCAGAACCAAGCAAGAATAATGACAAAGGAAAGCACATCATTGATGAGAAGCCCAACGCCATTGTTGCCACCACCAAGACCCAAAAGAATGAGCCCGAAGATCCAGAGGAGGGGGAGTGTCTTTTCCACTCACAAATGTGGGTGAAGAATTCGCCACTGCAATTCATTGTCGACAGTGGCAATGAAAAGAACTTCATTTCAGTAGAGGTCGTGAAGTAGCTAGGCCTATTGACCATACCACACCTGCAACCATACAACATTGGGTGGCTTCACCAAGAACGATATCTCCAAGTCCGTCAGTAGTGTCACCTTCCCTACAACATCAAGCCCTTCACAGATGAGATATTATGTGATGTTGCACCTCTTGATGTTTGTGATGTATTATTAGGCCAACCATACTTGTGGAAGCGACATGCTGTGTATGAAGCAAGGCCTCGCGTTGTTATTATTTCTTTAATTATTTCATTATAGAGGATATTGGAGATAGCCCCACCTACGGCCACCTCTTTGACCTCCACTAAGAAATGCAGTAAGATCAACCCCCATACTAGGAAATTCATTTTCTTTCTTGTTCGCTCTCAAAGTAAAGTGAATATCGTAGCCACAACCATGGCCCTCGGGAAGGGTTCCTCCATGTAGCAAAAGTAGGTGGATACACTCATGAAAGAATACAGGGACATCTTCTCCTTGCCCACAAGGGTATCATTGCACTGTTAGGTTAAGCATTCATCTGATCAGAATCTTGAAGCACCTTTACCCAATGGGCTGATATATCATCTCTCCATTCTGGAAAATTCCAAGTACAACTAGCGACATGATCAACATTGAGTGCCACACAAGTTTCAGGTGGGCGACAAAGTCTGGTTTCATTTGCAGAAAGAACGCCTTACAAGAGCCCATCAAAAGCTTAGATGACTCTGATATGGTCCATACAACATTACCAAGGTTTTGGGAAATAATGCTTTGGAGCACAACATCCCCCCATTCCTTCACTTGCATCAAGTGTTCAATGTGAACCACCTTTGACCATGCTCCAACCATTATGGACACATCAGACATTGTAGAACAACTCACACCACTAGAAGCTTCCTCATCTCATGGAGGAACTCAACGGATAAAACCATTTCTTGTAGCATATGACTTCTTTGCTACATCAAATCTACCTTATTGTCCCACAATTTACTTTCTCAACAATGTCCTAAATCATGGCTTCCATTGCTAAGTGTTAGACCCTTTTGACATGTTTCATTATAGAGTTTGTATGCCCCAACATGTCTATTGCCACCTAACCACATATCACATAATTGAGTGATGAGTCTCCCAATGATTGATCAAGAGAACTCTAATTTCATATGAGGTTTCCCATTTTGCTAATAAGTCCGCTTCATAATTATTATGTCTAAAAACATGCATGGCTTTGATATCAACCATAACGCTCAAATAAATTTTGTTCATTTTAATAATGATATTAAGATTAAGATCTAACTTAGAAGAGTTAAAATAAAATTATTACTTTCAAGTCCCCCACTATAATTAATTTATAGATGCTTGAACGAGATGGCATAAACCTCTCCCTAATTATTAATAACCTTCCCTAACGCGATGAAAATGATAATTCTAATTGTCCTTGAAAATACACTACACAATGCAATTCCACGGCTAAACATTTACTTATTATTTAAAAACTAAAACTATATATATATATATATATATATTAATATATATATATATATAATATATATATATATATATATATATATATATATATATATATATATTATATATAATATATATATAATATATATATAAAACATAAAAATACTGTTACCTTTTTGTGTTATATTTTGACGGAGGTTCCTAGTTGCGGGGCCTATAGTTCTTCAAAGGGTGACTGATGGGATGCTTTGGCTAGCCCTACTGATTGGGTCCCTCTCTGATCTCTGAGTAAGTCAAGGGACATGTAATATTGTTTCACTTGATGTCTCCAACACGTGGAGGCTCACTGGCAACATCATTGTTGTATCATTACCTTTCTTGATTTTGTGTTCCACCGATATCAGGGGTTAAATTTGACGCCCATATACCCGTATTTGGCTTTTTTACACATAAAATACTTTCTAGTTCCAAATCTCCACGTCATGTGTAACTTGCCAATAATTTTTAAGAACATCAATATGACTGGCATATTTAACAATGAAAAGTTTAAAAACAAAATTAGATATATATATATCTATAGATATATATATATATATTATATATATATATATATATATAATATATATATATATATATAATATATATAGATATATATATATATATATATTAATATATATATTATATATATATATATATATATATATATATATATATATAATATATATAACCTTGCGCTGAACAGAGAGTGAATCATTGTGAATAGTGATTCATTAACATTATTAATATCTAATTTAATAATCCACTCGTATCGCAATTTCCCAAGTGACCACTATCCGGATTCCAGACTAAGTCATAAATATCAATTTCTAATTTTCAACAGGTAAATGTTATGGTATTATTGGTAATTAATTCCCAGCTACCCACTGCCGAGTTATGTTACTAATTTATGGTGATTCGTTTGCAAGTTGCAACTTCCAATTCGTGTCAAATTCCAATCAACAACAATCTGTAAGTTATTCATTGTTGAATGTGGTGACTCTGGTGAGGAGCAGGGCATAAGAAAAACTCTGCAAAGTCTGGAACTTCAAATGCTACAAAACCATAACTTAGCTGACCAAGTAACTAGTAAGTGATAGCCTATTAGCCATAGATAGTGTTTCACACTACTTATATTTGAGAGATGCTCTGCTCCATTCATTTTTCTATGCATGCTTGTTGGATATCTGTATTCGTTTTTCTATGCATGCTAGTTGGATATCTCTCTGAGGTAGTAGTGTTTTGTTTTTTAATTTTTAATAAATTGAATTTTTCTTTATCTTTACTTGGCTTTGTGTATTTTTATTGGTGGAAGTTTCAATCCTCATCTGTGAAAGCTACTCTTTTAAGGGCAGCAGAAGCTCATGTATGTTTCCCTCATTTTTCAGGCCTTCTTTGCAATTTGCTATCATTAGGCTTAAATCTTGTGCCTTGTGGCAAAGTCTTTCTTTAAGAAACCCAAGTTCCTTGTCAAATATTTTGAATGCATCATAAATCTCTTGAGGATTCCTTTTTTTCCCATAAATCCACAAAGATCTTCACACAATGATTGGTTAGCTTCGATCTTTAAGTGGAAGGGGTTTATGCTCTTCTATAAGTCAAGTTTTGGGGGTTCTACTTCAACTGATCTTATCTGACTGCAGGGAAATCCTTCCTCAGAAGACTGCCCTGCGGAATTTTTGCACATCTCTCTCTGGTTGTACATTTATCGTGCTTGCACTGCATTGAGAGATGTGCGCTGCTGAGTTGAGGTCAATATGAATTCTTTTTTTTTGTACTTCATTTCTTTTGGTTGCCAGTGAAGATTCGCTAGGACTCCCAAATTCCTCTTTCAACAAACCTTGGATGCTTCTTTGGCTAACTTGTTAGCAATCTTATACATTTCCCAAGAGTTTGCTTCTTCTTTATATTCTTGATTTTCTTAAATTATTTGAGAGGCCCCTTGGAAGAAGGTTGTGGAGTCAAGGGTCCCTTGGTGT
This sequence comes from Pinus taeda, assembly GCA_000404065.3. NCBI lineage: Eukaryota > Viridiplantae > Streptophyta > Pinopsida > Pinales > Pinaceae > Pinus > Pinus taeda. The sequence goes on from APFE030117057.1 coordinate 187,565, forward strand.
GCCCTTTCCTTTAGCACCTTTATCAGAAGTATTAAGCCTCCAAATATTTATGATTTCTCAATTCTTAGAAGACTTATTCTTCTTGGCCAGAAATATGGGTAGACACTTTTGTGACATGAATTGAAGTGCATCTAAATGCTACTTTTGTAACATGGCTTGAAGTGCATCCAAGTCCAAATTTGGATGCGGGAAGAGAAGTTGTCTACCCGAGCCAAAATGAAGGGCTGTAGCCTGTTACACCACTCCTATAAGTTAAAAGGCACTCCCGAGTCGCATTGAATGATTTAGCATATTTAAACATATCAACTAGTTGGAAATTGGACCATTAAGGTCATGATAATTATGTACTTTATGTACTTTTTTAATGTCTATCCCATACATTTAATGGCTGAAATTCATGGAAATGGGTCTACTATATTTATTGAAAAGTCAGCGTTTGTTGTTCATATATGGGGAAATAGTGTGCATATTTAATATATAATGCATGGCTATCAATATCCATCTGCCTTTGAAGTTATATATTGATCTATAACTTCACATCAATTCTTTTTTAGGACATCTATTCATCATATGCTTTGATTATTTGAGTTGACTTCTACTGTATTTTTGTTAGATTGTTTTAATGATAATGTGCATAGATTGATGAAATCGGATATATATGGGCCATGATTGAAACGGACGAGGAAGTAAGATTATTATGGAATCTTTATCAAGATCAATGGTCAATTAAGGATGGGGTTCATTCAATTTTCATGCCATGGTCACACAATCATAGGTTGTAGTTGTTTTCAGATGTAGTTGTTTTCAGTCTTCCCTTGCTTTCTTCAGAGATTTAACATATTCACAATGCAACTTAGATCACTTTTCGAAGCCCCTGTTTTACTTCTTTTCAGTCCTCCCATGCCTTTTTGCAGGGATTGAATATATTCACAATGCATTCACTGTGAACATGGGAAATGATCACATACAATGGTAGGTGGTCTATCCAACGAGAGAGGGACCCTGGTCACACCGTCTTGAGCTGCAGGCATGGAATGACTAAAAAGTATAGCAAGTAATGAATAATAAATCATCTTTGGACACATCATTATTATGGTTTTGTTTGCCTTTGCCATCAATTTACCGTGATTTGTTGCCATGACCTAGTCGGGACTTATTCCAATTTCCCTCACTGGCATATTTGGAAAGAATCTTTGTTTCCAAACCAGCACTTATTCCAATTTCCCTCATTGGCGTATTTGAAAAGAATCTCTGTTTCTAAACAATGTTGTTGTACGCCATCATGTGACTATCAATGCTTTTGAGTGGCCTGAACTAAAACTAACACGTGAAAATCTCGTAGCAAAGCCGGAAGAGTAGGAATAAGTTTATGAATTGCATACTATAATTCTATAATTCAAGTGACAGGGGTCAGCATATTTCCAAATTTGTAAGTCTTGGTTTTCACAATTGTGTACACACTCATATTCAAACATCTGTGACATAGTTTCATAGTCAGAATGACTTTTCTAAAATGTTCATGGCATATACCCTGCCTTCAGGATCCCATAACCGAAGATTCAAAGCATGAGGGCAATTCAGAGATTGTATTGTTGGGCATCCCGTCCAAAAGCGTAGAAATATGTTTGTGAAATAATTATAATATTATAATGTGCAGAGCAAGGTGTGATGGGAGGGGGTATATTTCAAACTTGGTAGGCTAGTGTTTAACACCATAGAGATTCTCATGCAAATTGATCTGCACTATTGACCCAACAACACAAGAAATACAATTATTTTTTGCTTCGCCCAATTGACCATACTTCGGTCAATTGATAATGGACGTGCTTCATTGAAAATGTGATGGATACTGTGGCTTTTCCCTCTATATAATCATATTCAAAACTAATTCCATAGCGTTGTGCAAGAGATTGAGTTGGGGGTTTTCTTTGAACCGGTGTTGCAGTTTCTTTTCAGTGATGGGGAAGAGCTTTTCTAGATTACTATTTGGGTGATGTGATGATGTTGGCTCTGATTTGGGATCCCCTAATTTTAAAAAACTCTGCTATTTAGTTGGAGCATGATTGGTTTCTCACATATTTGACTATTCCATCAATCATCGCCGAATATTTGGCTATCACTTTTCGAAGCTCCTATTTTACTTTTTTTCAGTCCTTCCATACTCTTTTTTTGTAGGGATTGGATATATTCACAACACATCTCTGCTCACTTTTCAAAATCTTTTTAGCCAACCATTGGAGCATTTTGGTATGTATTGTTCATAACGGAAAACATAACCTGAAGTTAAATGAAATAAATATGAGTATGTCAGGGAATTTTTCTAAATCTTTTTGGTATCTTTTCAAATTTAAGAGATTTTTAATAGGGCTGGGACCTGGGTATATGGTTCATAATATATTACAGAAAAAGGAATTAAATGACAATAAATATAATTAGAAGAAGAAATTTGTTTTTTCTATTTTCATAGATTTTTTGGTATATTTGGTATATTGTTCATAATAGAATACATAACTAGAAGTTATGTTTAGAATTTTTACTGTTTTATGTTTATGTAGTATGCTACTCCTTAGTTATTTGAATTATTTTACTGTTTTATGTTTATATAGTATGTTGCTCTTTAGTTATTTGAATTTGTTTATTTACGTGTTAGTTTTTACTATTTTTGTTATAAATTTTTTTTAAATAGAAATAAAATTTCATTATTTAAAGTGTATTTTTAATATATAAATTAATTATTTTAAAAACTTATATTTTTGAAGATATAAATTGATTATCTTAAAAGAAATGTTCCATGTTTATTTATCTTCAATATTTAGTAAAAATTTACAAGGAAGATTCACCTCATACTTTTTGTTGGCATTTCAGAAATAGTTAAATTTGTTGTTTCGATTTTGGCCACAATTGGACAACGACCACAATTCTGCAAATTTTTTAGTCCAACTAGCGAGAGAAACCTACTTTGTGGGCAAATTTCAACAAGTGTTTAAGAAGGAGTAAGTCCATTCATATATAAATTTATTTACTTTTATGTGAGAAAAAATTGTATTTATATATGGATTTATATATGCTTAAACATTCAACTTGTCTACCTTCACAAATGACTGAAATAGATAGAAAAAATAGACAATTTATTGTAAATATTGAAAAAAGTTTACCTAGATTTGAGAAATTATTAAATATTATAAATAATTACAAGTATATTTTAAATATTATAAAGAAATAAATAGGTATATTCCCTGGTTAATATCATTTCTTGAAATCACTGCAAGAATAATTTTTTAATTATGGTTTTTGTTGATGAAATGAAATTCATATATACTATATACTTTATTTTTATTATATAGGTATTATATATCAAAAATGTCTTCAAAAAAAGGGAATCAACTTTCTATCAAAAAATTCTTTGGATGGTCCACTACATCTCAAGCTTCATTGTCCGATAAAGAAGATCATGATTTTGATCTAAATGAAGATTTAGATGTCTTGGGGCATAATGAAGAATATGATATCTTGGAGCATAACGAAGAAAGTGATGAAGAATTTCACCACGGAGAACCTAGCACCCAAAAGAAAAGAAAAAAGAAAGTAAAAAGAGAGTTTCGTGATCAGTGAAAAACTAAGTATAAGGGGTTGAGAGAGGAAAAGCAAGAAGGAAAAACAGTTATGAAATGCATATATTGTGAAATTCATAAGGCAATGGGGCCATGGGGAATTGGGACTGGTTGCTCTACATTGTAGCATGATTCTATAATTGTTCATGCTAATTCAAGCATTCATAAACACTCATAGGCAAAGTGGATATGTGGAAATGAGAAGATGGTGAAGTCTATTACAGAACACATTGCATGCATTGATGATATGAACAAAGAAAGAGTCATCACTAGTATGAAATTAGTATATTGGATGGTGCAAGAGGATCTACCACTCTCAAAATATGAATCTCTTTGTTTGTTTACAATGTCTTTACACACGCCAAATATGACAAAGAACAAAGATTATACATCATATACAAATCACAGGCTGCAAAAGAATTCCTTTTTGCTATATCTTAGTATCTTGAAGAGCTACAAATTTCCAAAATGCTAGATAACCCTTTTTTTCATTTATGTTAGATGAAAGCACAGACCGTAGTTTGGAAAAACATCTTGTGGTTTATGCTACGTTTTTAAACTCAAAAGGATTGGGTCCTCCAATTTCATAGTTTTTAAAGCTCATAAATGTTTGTGATGGAAGAGGGAAAACAACTTATGATGCAATCAAACATTTAATGGAATCAAGGGGCCTTTCAACAAAAAGATTGATAGGAGTTTCCACAGATGGTGCTTCTTCAATGGTTGGTAATGAAAATGTCTTTATCACTTTCTTGAAGAAAGATGTACCTAATCTTATAGGTATTCATTGCATTGCTCATCATGAAGCCTTAGCCACATCAGATGCTTCAAAAAAAATACTTGAATTATTATTTGTTGAGAAATTAGAAAATAAGGTATATTCTTGGGTGCAAAATTCTATGAAAAGAAATAGTCAACTTATTGCTCTACAGGAACTTATGCAACTTGAAACTCTTAAAGCTCTTCAAATCCATGGAGTTAGATGGCTTTCAAGGGGACAAGTCATTGAAAGACTTGTTGTACTTATGCCTCCCATATTAACATTGTGGAAAAATGAAAGAAAAGACTCATGGTATGATAGGGAAAGAATCTTTTCAGTACAATTTTGTTTACATATGCTTGCAAATATAATGTGTGAATTAAACAAGTTGAACAAGCAATTCCAAGAAGAGTACATTGATGTCAGCTCTTTAGGGGCAGCCATAGATGTCATGATAAACACTTTGAAAAGGTGGTTTTTAAGAAGCAACACATTTGCAAATGGCACATGTTATTTATCTAAATTTATAGATGCCTCTAAATTTGGCTTTCTAGAAATTTGCGATAAGGAGGGGCTTGTTCACAAGCATGACTTACAATTTGTAGCAATTCCACATGCATATGTTGATTGTGTTGATATACAAAAATAATCATGGAAACTGTGTATTAAAGGTTCGATAGAAAGTTGCAAACAACTTGCAAAAGATTATGTTCAAGCTCTCATAGAGAATTTGAATGGAAGATTCCCCGATCTTGCATTTTTCAACTCAACAAGGTTTTTTAGCCCTTGCCATTATTTAGAGGATGTTCATGGCAGAGAACAAAATTCAAAACGTTGGCTCAAAGAGATTTTTCAACACTTACAACATCCTTATTATCAAAGTGAAGAAAACAAAACTACATTTGATTTTGAGGCTTGTTTTAAAGAGTTGCATCCATTTTTTGACACTCTTCGTGTTAATTGCGAGGGATCATCCATGAAAGATGCATGGAGGATTTTTTATGTTACAGGGTTGCATACAAATTTTCCTAACATGTCAAAATTATGGCAGGCAATACTTACTATTCCTGCAAGTACAGTTGCTTATGAGAGAGGATTCTCAAGATAAAACATAATAAAGGATGTCCGAAGAACAAAACTATCATTAGTTGCATTGGATGCCTTGATGCAGGTGTCTCTAACAGGGCTTGATTCATCAATGGTGGAATGGGATAGGGTATTTGACATCTGGAAAGATGCTAAAGAAAGAAGAATCTTAAATATTTAAAGTTTTTTCTTTTATTTTTATGTTTGTAATGACCTGGTGTTTTGACAATTACCTCTTTTGGTGAAACTATGCAAAATTTAGTTTGTGTACATGATGATATTGAATCAACCTTTTGAACATTTACATAGTTCATGCACATTATGTTTTTGGTTTGAAAATAATTTCTCAACTATTTTTCTTTTAATGGGATTAACATGGTAGTGACTTAAATGGAAAACATGGTATGTGTGAGCGAATTATTTTTGTCAAATTTGTGGCAACAATATTAACATTCATTATTTTCATGTGAGAGTAATTATGAATATATATTTTTTCACTTTATAATATTATTTTTTGTTGTTTCTATATATATTTCCCATCTATTTTATCACCATTTCCATCTGCTAAAAAAAAAAAAAAAAAAACTCAGAACATTTCAACAATGTGGAAAATTTGCAAAAATGTTTGATCAACAGGTCTTAAAACAAAGTGTAGAAATGAGACTTGAGTCAAATGGTACAACAGAGAATGGAAAATTTGCAACAATTATGAGTACAATTTGAAATTAGATGAAACTTGTACAAATAAATATTAAAAGTAATATGATGGGCAGTTTAAAAATAAAAACGTCATAAAAAAATTCCTTGATGGGTAGAGTCACTCGTCAAATTTAACCCCTGTCGATGAGCCTCCCTTGACTTAGAGCTGAGAGAGGGACCCAATCATTGGTAATGATACGACAATGATGTTGTCAGCGAGCCTCCACGTGTTGGAGACATCGAGCGGAAACAATATTACATGTCCCTTGACTTACTTAGAGCTCAGAGAGGGACCCAGTCAATAGGGCTATTCCCGACGCAATGCGATATCGCTATCGATGATCAGGGATTCCAAATGAAACCAAAGCAATAACTTAGCATTTCCCCGATGCCCGATTGCGAAAAGGGTAAAAAGCGCAGTTTTCAAAGTAAAAGTCATAAAGGCAGTTTAATATGATTTATTCGTAATTAAGGCAATATCCTTTGAAAAGCCACTCATCCGCGTTCAAACTGCCAAATCGCCCAAGGCATGCTTCAAATAAATCATTCGGCCATTAACCGAAGCGACTGGTACTAATGAGATTGACAGGCCATAACGACCATTTAATGAGAACAGCAAGCTTGCGTTCTATCCACGGATTTGATCCCAAGGCCACCTTAAGTCAATTGATCGCTATGAATGCATCCAGATATATATACTTCATTATGTTCAATTCATGTTATTGTTGCATGTGTTACGCCTATCTTTTGCTCTGTGCAAGATTCTTCCACAGAGACAAAATTAAGTGGGATGGGAAAGAAGTCCAAGAAGACTACAATGCCTACTGCTTCGCCAGCCGCAGGGCAAGCTATTGTTGATCCAAGTGGTAAGAACAAAGGGCTTATATCAGATACGACTTGCTTAGGACTTACCAGGACCACTTGGCAAGGAACATATAATTTGATTGAAGCCGAAGAGCCAAAGGTGACCAGGATAGAAATCTCATGCGATAGTACCAGCAAATCTGACGCCAATTTAAAAGACTTGGCCAACTCCTTTTTGCACAGAATAGCAGCCCGGGAGCAAATTCTCCCATATACGGATGTGGTAAGGTGGGCAATCCAAGAGCTCCCAATTACCAACAGATTGTTTAGCACTGCGGATGGGAGGATTTTCGGTTCTTTTCGAGCCGAAGATCTAAGGCAAATGTATCACCTACTGGCAGAAGAGAAAAAATATAACGCGGCATTCCTGGAGAAATTTCGAGCAGAGAATGAGACCGAGTCTAAACTAATTCGAGGCTGGAGACAAAATCCAGCAAAGCACAAACATGAATCCTCAGGTAAGTACTCAGTCGACTCCCTATGTTCTCCTTATTGCTATGCTGCAATTATGTTGTGTAGGTTATGGGGATTGCATGACTCCGCCAATTTTTCCATAGAAATGGTCCCCACAATGGAGGTGGCATGTAGTAGTGAAATTATGGATTGGGCGGTTATATTATCCGACAAGTTAGCCAAAGCCATTCTCGATTTCAGGTTTAACTCTCGCGTCACAGAGAGGTTCATTCCGCCATTTTATTACAACACCTATGTGATGGATGTGTTGTGTTTTAATTCTGAGTTTCCTGTGCTTGGATGGAGGTGGACGTCGCAAGACCCCACACCCATTCACATATATTATCAAAAGTTGTGGAAGACTAATTATAAGCACCATCTTTATCAAATTTGCAACGGTTTTATGTTGCCAATTCATTACTCCATTTTTGATAAGCCTGCCCTGAAGATTCTGAGCAAGCAAGGGTAGATTTGACCACAGTAGCAAGTTGGTTTGGGGAGGAGAAATTCACCTACATCAGAGTTTTTGGCAGTCAGGCCAGGCCGCATGTGCTCCCACTTTACATCCCCGATAAGTTACTTTCCAGGGAAGTAGCTTATCAAATCAATGCTGATGGGGTTACTCAAACCCTGAAGAAAGCGAAAAAACATGTTTGGCCCTCTTTTCCCTTACGAATTGGAATTTATACCCTGCATGATATAAAACATGCAGAGAAGGAAGCTGGGAAAATAAACTCACTCACTCTGGTTACTCTGCCAACCAGGCAATATGATCCAAGGAAGATCACTTACAATGCGCTCGACTAGGCCAAATTGGCCAAGGTCGAGCACAAAGAAGACAGATTCGAGGATTTGTTTGCATCGGCCGAATCGCTGTATCAAGTTAAGTCGCTTGCCAGAAATGTGTACAACGATGAAGGGCTAGTCGAATTTAATAGAATTAGAGAACAGAGGTTGCAAACTCTGCCTCTAGACCTGTTAGCGACTGTTCTGACGACAACAAGATGAAGCGAGCCTGAGCAGCGAAGTAATACGCCACCTCCTACTACATCAAAGCAGCAGGAGGAAGTGCATAGCCAGAGGCAGGAAGTAACCCAGGAAAATGTGCAGCGACAAGAAGAAACCTAGGCGAAAGCCCAAGAAGAGAGCAGCTCTAAAAATAATGATGATACACTGGTTGATCCAAATTTGCTCCAGCAATGGCAGCAATTCAGTACAATCATCAGCAACCTAGAGTGCTCAAAAGATGATGAGGTTTCTAAAGAAGGCGACACACAACAAGCGACATCGAAACCGGTTTTGGGCGAAACCAGCGACCTACCCAAATCAAAAGAAACAGAGATAATTCCCAAAGATCCATCGAGTGAAATCATTTTGCAAATTGAAGAGATTCCCCCTTTGGATGTATTTTATAGCCCTAAGCATAAAGCTGTTGTAAAGCGACAGAGGAAAAGGAGAAGAGCTGATCAAACTTCTCTATTCCCTGAATTAACAGTGACGGGCAATGTTGTGTGGAAAGAGGAATTCGGCCCCTCCGATGACTTAACCAAGCTATCGCAATATGCTGGAGCATATTCGGTGGCGACCATTGATAAAGCATCGGAGGTGAGCAGTTTATTGAAGGCAAAGGATCAAGACATCTCTTTGCTACAAGCGAAATTATCGGAATTTCAGCAGAAAGCAGAGCAGGCAGAACAGGAATTGCTAGTGCAGCAACAGAGAAATCATCAGCTGACTAAGAAATTACAAGAGGAAAAGTAGAGGATTGATGAAAGTGCAATCCAAAGGCAAAGGGAGCTATCGGCGGAATTGGAGCAATTAAGAATATCGACTGAGGGAACAATGAAAGCAAAAGATGAGCAAATCACTCAATTGACCACTCAAATTGAGCAAATGAAAAAGCTCCCTCAAGTAGACGAATTCAAAGCAGAAGCGCTTCAGTTAAATAAGGCATTGATTAATCAGGTTAAGGTCCTATGTCAACAAATTACACAAGCAGAACCATTGTGCGAGTTAGTAGCATCCATAAGCGAAAAGGTAGAAAAAGCAAGGACCGATTTGGATCAGGCCAAAGAAACACTGACAAATTTTATAGAATGGCAGGATTCCAATCAAGGCCAGGCAACTAATCTACCAAGAATTCTGGAATCGTGCAAAGAAATATTATTAACAGAATGGCAATCACAGCTAATGAAGGCAGAAAGAGCGATTTTTAGATGCAAAGCAACCACTGGAAATTTGGTTGAATTAGTAAATAATACGCTTTAATTGTCTAATATGATTTCACAATGTACTCCAGGTCAATTAACAGCGACAAAGATGTTGGAGCATTCATGCTACCCGGAGCTGGAGAAAAACGGAAGATTAATCGCTGGAATCAACAGTTTAACATGGGATGCTTATTGGTTCTTCTTAGTGAAGCCATACAGCCAAAGAGCCGCCTTAAAGTGCCTCACAGATGTTGTCGGGTATATTATACCCGACATTCAGGATGCCACCTTCGCTGCCCAATTCAGCTTGCGCCTCAATAGACCACCAGAAGTGGAGTCGATGCTTGCGATAAGCCAGCTCAGGTTTAAAGGCAAACAACCTGAGTCATGATTCACATCGTCGACTGCCAGATCGCCACAAAAAAATAGATCACATTTACTAATACCAATTTAGTAGGATTTTGTTTCATAGATTTTTTTTAGCTTAGTAGTATTTATAGACCCTTTCATGCATTTAGAAAGGGTCGTAAAGTTTTGTATATGACTTAAACCTTGAAGTTGCACTATTGTACTTCAGGGATATTTTTTTATGAAACTGGACCAATTATTCTGAATTTAATGAGAAAGGTTTTATGCAAATGTGCACTACTGTCATTGTTTAAAAGCATTTCTGTGTTGAAGAAGGAATTTTGAATAGCGATTGATATTTCGGATTGATCTGCAGCTCACATGGTACTATTATCTGCGTCTGTACTCATTCTTGTTATATGAATTGTTGTTTAAATTGCTCTTGCTATTATCTCTTATATATATATGTGCTTTTCGCAGCATTCTTTATGCATTCCACTATTGGTTGTTTATCACATGCTTCCCTTTCAATCGTATATATGTATTGATGATATAAACAGTGAATGCAGTAATTTGTATTTATCACTTCATTATGACTATTCATATGAAGTAATCTTTGAATGATTTAATATCTCTTATTTATTTTACAGAGTCATCTACATGCCTGTTAGATAGATAAAGATTATTTAACGCTGCATTCCGAATGTATAAGTTGTTCCCGGGATTAGTATTAGTTTCCCTATTTTTGTCAATAGAAGAAGCTAGTCGCCTATCACTTAAGCATACTATTCATCACCCATTCATCCCTTTTATTTACTACTGGGAAACTGGTCCCGTTATCTCCAGTCGGAGTCACCATCCCAAACGGAAAAGGAGCTGTACTAAGGTCCGGACCGGGTGGTTATCCCCTAATGTTGTTGCAGCGATTTTCGAGGCCTCAACATTTCTGGTGCTAGAAGGAGGGCAATCTGCTATGAATGGCGAGTAAGCCAACACCTACAAACCATTCAAAGAGTAATTCACCCTCCACCTCTCCTCGGACATCTCGTTCGCATTCTGAATCTCCAGTATCCAGACGAGA
>APFE030117057.1:206916-240684 GCA_000404065.3 Pinus taeda
AATAAAACCAATCAAAAAACCCCAACGTAAAACGATTTATCTTTATCATTGCGATAAAGCGATCGCATATCGCAATGACAAAGAGAGCACAACTTAAGGGACATCTTGATTTTCGCCGATGTGAAATCGCTATCAGATATCGGCAAAGAATAAAGTAACACGATTAACAACCATCGCCCGATGCGATGCGATATCGTAATCGGCGATCGGTGACTCACCATGCCCTCATTCTAAATGGCCCTACTAGATATTCCCGATGCGATGCGATATCGCTATCGGCGATCGGGGATTCCAAACGAAACCAAAGCAATAAATTAGCATTTCCCCGATGCCCGATTGCAAAAAGGGTAAAAAGCACAGTTTTCAAAGTAAAGGTCATAAAGGCATTTTAATATGATTTATTCGTAATTAAGGCAATATCCTTTGAAAAGCCGCTCATCCACATTCAAACCACCAAATCGCCCAAGGCATGCTTCAAATAAATCATTCGGCCATTAACCAAAGTGACTGGTATTAATGAGATTGACAGGCCATAACGACCATTTAATGAGAACAGCAAGCTTGCGATCTATCCACGGATTTGATCCCAAGGCCACCTTAAGTCAATTGATCGCTATTGAATGCACCAGAATATAAATACTTCATTCTGTTCAATTCATGTTATTGTTGCCTGTGTTACGCCTATCTTTCGCTCTGTGCAGGATTCTTCCACAGAGACAGAATTAAGTGGGATGGGAAAGAAGTCCAAGAAGCCTACAATGCCTATTGCTTCGCCAGCCGCAGGGCAAGCTGTTGTTGATCCAAGCGGTAAGAACAAAGGGCTTATATCAAATACGACTTTCTTAGGACTTACTAGGACCACTTGGCAAGGAACATATAATTTGATTGAAGTTGAAGAGCCAAAGGTGACGGGGATAGAAATCTCATGCGATAGTACCAGCAAATATGACGCCAATTTAAAAGACTTGGCCAACTCCTTTCTGCACAGAGTAGTGGCACAGGAGCAAATTCTCCCATATACGGATGTGGTAAGGTGGGCAATCCAAGAGCTCCCAATTACCAACAGATTGTTTAGCACTACGGACGGGAGGATTTTCGGTTCTTTTCGAGCCGAAGATCTAAGGCAAATGTGTCACCTACCGGAAGAAGAGAAAAAATATATCGTGGCATTCCTGGAGAAATTTCGAGCAGAGAACGAGACCGAGTCTGAACCAATTCGAGGCTGGAGACAAAATCCAGTAAAGCACAAACATGAATCCTCGGGTAAGTACTCAGTCGACTCCCTATGTTCTCCTTATTGCTATGCTGAATTATGTTGTGTAGGCTATGGGGATTGCATGACTCCACCAATTTTTCCATAGAAATGGTCCCCTTAATGGAGGCGGCATGTAGTGGCGAAATTATGGATTGGGCGGTTATATTATCCGACAAGTTAGCCAAAGCCATTCTCGATTTCAGGTTTAACTCTCGCGTCACATAGAGGTTCATTCCGCCATTTTATTACAGCGCCTATGTGATGGATGTGTTGTGTTTTAATTCTGAGTTTCCTGTGCTTGGATGGAGGTGGACGTCGCAAGACCCCACACCCATTCACGTATATTATCAAAAGTTGTGGAAGACTAATTATAAGCACCATCTTTATCAAATCTGCAACGGTTTTATATTGCCAATTCATTACTCCATTTTTGATAAGCCTGCCCCGAAGATTTCTGAGCAAGCAGGGGTAGATTTGACCGTAGTAGCAAGTTGGTTTGGGGAGGAGAAATTCGCCTACATCAGAGTTTTTGGCAGTCAGGCCAGGCCGCATGTGCTCCCACTTTACAATCCTGATAAGTTACTTGTCAGGGAAGTAGCTTATCAAATCAATGTTGATGGGGTTACTCAGACCCTGAAGAAAGCGAAAAAACATGTTTGGCCCTCTTTTCCCTTACGCATTGGAATTTATACCCTGCATGATATCAAAAATGCAGAGAAGGAAGCTGGGAAAATAAACTCGCTCACTCTGTCTACTCTGCCAACTAGGCAGTATGATCCGAGGAAGATCCCTTACAATGCGCTCGACTAGGCCAAATTGGCCAAGGTCGAGCACAAAGAAGACAGATTCAAGGATTTGTTTGCATCGGCCAAATCGCTATATAAAGTTAAGTCGCTTGCCAGAAATGTGTACAACGGTGAAGGGCTAGTCGAATTTAACAGAATTAGAGAACAGAGGTTGCAAACTCTGCCTCTAGACCTGTTAGCGACTGTTCCGATGACAACAAGATCAAGCGAGCCTGAGCAGCGAAGTAATACGCCACCTCCTACTACATCAAAGCAGCAGGAGGAAGTGCATAGCCAGAGGCAGGAAGTAACCCAGGAAAGTGTGCAGCGACAAGAAGAAACCTAGGCGAAAGCCCAAGAAGAGAGCAGCTCTAAAAATAATGATGATACACTGGTTGATCCAAATTTGCTCTAGCAATGGCAGCAATTCAATACAATCATCAACAACCTATAGTGCTCGAAAGATGATGAGGTTTCTAAAGAAGACGACACACAAGAAGCGACATCGAAACCGGTTTCGGGCGAAACCAGCGACCTACCCAAATCAAAAGAAACAGAGATAATTCCCAAAGATCCATCGAGCGAAATCATTTTGCAAATTGAAGAGATTCCCCCTTTGGATGTATTTTATATCCCTAAGCATAAAGATGTTGTAAAGCGACAGAGGAAAAGGAGAAGAGCTTATCAACCTTCTCTATTCCCTGAATTAACAGTGACGGGCAATGTTGTGTGGAAAGAGGAATTCGACCCCTCCGATGACTTAACCAAGCTATTGCAATACGCTGGAGCATATTCGGCAGCAACCATTGATAAAGCATCGGAGGTGAGCAGTTTATTGAAGGCAAAGGATCAAGACATCTCTTCGCTACAGGCGAAATTATCAGAAGTTCAGCAGAAAGCAGAGCAGGCAGAACAGGAATTGCTAGTGCAGCAACAGAGCAATCATCAGATGACTAAGCAATTACAAGAGGAAAAGTTGAGGATTGATGAAAGCGCAATCCAAAGGCAAAGGCATCTATTGGTGGCATTGGAGCAATTAATAATATCGACTGAGGGAACAATGAAAGCAAAAGATGAGCAAATCGCTCAATTGACCACTCAAATTGAGCAAATGAAAAAGCTCCCTCAGGTAGACGAATTCAAAGCAGAAGTGCTTCAGTTAAATAAGGCATTGACTAATCAGGTTAAGCTCCTATGTCAGCAAATTACACAAGCAGAACCATTGTGCGAGTTAGTAGCATTCATAAGTGAAAAGGTAGAAAAAGCAAGGACCGATTTGGATCAGGCCGAAGAAACACTGACAAATTTTATAGAATGGCAGGATTCCGATCAAGGCCAAGTGACTAATCTACCGAGAATTCTAGAATCGCACAAAGAAATATTATCCACAGAATGGAAAACACAACTAATAAAGGCAGAAAGAGCGATTTTCAGATGCAAAGCAACCACTGGAAATTTGGGTGAATTAGTAAATAATACGCTTTATTTGTCTAATATGATTTCCCAATGTACTCCAGGTCAATTAACAGCGACAAAGATGTTGGAGCATTCATGCTACCCGGAGCTGGAGAAAAACGGAAGATTAATCACTGGAATCAACAGTTTAACATGGGATGCTTATTGGTTCTTCTTAGTGAAGCCATACAACCAAAGAGCCGCCTTAAAGTGCCTCACAGATGCTGTTGGGTATATTATACTCGACATTCAGGATGCCACCTTCATTGCCTAATTCAGCTTGCGCCTCAACAAACCGCCAGAAGTGGAGCCGACGCTTGCGATAAGCCAGCTCAGGTTTAAAGGCAAACAACCTGAGTCATGATTCACATCGCCGACTGCTAGATCGCCACAGAAGAATAGATCGCATTTACTAATACCAATTTAGTAGGATTTTGTTTCATAGATTTTTTTTAGCTTAGTAGTATTTATAGACCCTTTCATGCATTTAGAAAGGGTCGTAAAGTTTTGTATATGTCTTAAACCCTGAAGTTGCACTATTGTACTTCAGGGATATTTTTTTTATGAAACTGGACCAATTATTTTGAATTTAATGAGGAAGGTTTTTATGCAAATGTGCACTATTGTCATTGTTTATAAGCATTTCTGTGTTGAAGAAGGAATTTTGAATAGCGATTGATATTTCGGATTGATCTGCAGCTCACATGGTACTATTATCTGCATCTTTACTCATTTTTGTTATATGAATTGTTGTTTAAATTGCTCTTGCTATTATCGCTTATATATATATAATATAATATTATATAATATATATATATATATATATATATATATAATGTGCTTTTCGCAGCATCCTATGCATTCCACTATTGGTTGTTTATCGCATGCTTCCCTTTCAATCGTATATATGTATCGATGATATAAATAGTGAATGCAGTAATTTGCATTTATCGCTTCATTGTGACTACTCATATGAAGTAATCTTTGAATGATTGAATGTCTCTTATTTATTTTACAGAGTCATCTACATGCCTGTTAGATAGATAAAGGTTATTTAACGCTGCATTCCGAATGAATAAATTGTTCCCGGGATTAGTATTAGTTTCCCTATTTCTGTCAATAGAATAAGCTAGTCGCCTATCACTTAAGCAAACTATTCATCACCCATCCATCCATTTTATTTTATTATCGGGAAACTGGTCCCGTTATCTCCAGTCGGAGCCACCATCCCAAACGGAAATGGAGCTATACTAAGGTCCGAACCGGGTGGTTATCCCCCAATGTTGTGGCAGCGATTTTCGGGGCCTCAACACCCTCTTGCACAGAGTCCTAGGAAGTGCCCCATAATTTTTTTTATGCGGACCCAAGGATGGGGGGTAGACCCAAAGACGGTGGGTGGACCTACCCATGGTTTTGTGCATGGGTTTTGTACATGGTTTTGGGCATGATGGTTTTATTCCCATGCTATTTTGTAGATCCAGTCAAGGGAACTATGATTATGTTCTAATCCAAGGTTAGTGGATTAGGGTCTATGAATGCTTCGATATGTATATTTATGTATTATAACATTGAAAATACTACAATGAAAAATCAATCTAGTAGTCTCAGTTTTGGGATCCAGGGGAAAATATCTATGTATATTTGTTTTATGTTCTCACCATTGTTTATTTTTTTATTTGAAGAATTTGTTTTCAGGTAATTTCTATACAGGGTTAAAACCTACATTTGGTATTAGAGTTATTTTAACTTCAAGGGGACACCTTTGATGTTGACGGGTTTTACTTGGGCCTGTGGTAGACCTTGTTACAGAAGGGAGATATACGAGATCGATTCTTGCGGTGAAAGAAGATGGAGAAGAATGGAAATATAGAGATCAAGAAATTCAATGGACAATTTTTTGAGTTGTGGAAGCTCAATATGGAGGATATGTTGGTGGATAAAAATCAGAGGATTGCGGTAAATCTGAGTACTAAACCAATGACAACCTGAGGAAGAAGGATCCAGACTTGGTAAAAGAGCATCTAAATGCCTTTAATGCTATGGTAAGCTAGTTGTTATCTGTGAATATAAAAATTTCAGATGAAGATAAGTGCATCATTTGTTTTGTTCTCTACCATATTTGAGGGATAGTATAGTTATTGCTATAGGTAGCAATACAACTACCTTGAAGTTTGATGAAATAGTCTCATCCTTATTGTCGGAGGAGATGAGATGAAAAAATACGGAGAGACAGAATGGAGATGCCTTGTCTGTAAAAGGATGGTCTTAGAATAGAAAAAGAAATAAGTCCTCAAGTGGGAGATCTATATCTAGAGGGAGATCTAAATCTCCAGGAAAACTTGTAAAGGTATGCGAAGGGCATTACAAAAAGGATTGTAAATATAAAAATCCTGAGAAAGGAAAGGGATATGATGATGCTTATTATGCAGAGGCAAAAACCACCTCAGATGAAGGTGGGGATGTGTACTTGGCTTCTTCTTCAAGTACATATGTAGATCATGAAGCATGGTTGATTGAATGAGGTGCTTCACTCCCCATAGGGAGTGGCTCTGTGAGTATGAAAAACATGATGGTGGTGATGTCTTCTTAGGAGATGATAGGAAGTTTGAAATCATGAGACATGGAAACGTCAACCTGAAGTTATAAGGTGGAAGGATTGGAACACTTCCTAGTGTTTTGCATATTCCTGCATTGGCTAGAAATCTTATTTTTGTAAGTAAGATGGATGATGCATGTGTAAAAATAGTGTTTGAGAAAGATATTGAAGGTATTGATGTGGGGAGTTTGGATTGGAACTCTATACAAGCTTCTAGGTATCACTGCTATTGATGGGTGTAATAGTTTTGTGGTTCCTCAAAGTGGAGCAGAAAATCTAGTGGTCTTTGGAGAAAAGATCATGTTATGGCATCAAAGGCTTGGACATATTGGAGAGAAGGGCCTTCGAATAATACATGGTAATGGTATGATAGTGATTTGAATTTAAACAAGAATGCAAAAAATTACATATATAACCATACATACAAAGATGCAGTAGAAATAACACTTCATTTCATTAATATCAAATACTGAAATATTCTTACAAACAGAAGGGAAATAAGACTAGCTCGGGCGATGGTAACTTATCTCTGAGAAGAAATGTGGAGGCTACATGCCTCTGAACTGTGTTACAATTAGGTTTGAGGGCCTATTTATTATTGAGAAGCAATGGAAAACCCCAAACATCCAAAAAACTGACCCTAGGAGATGAAACACCAAACTATGGGCCCTGTTGGGGTAAATTGGTACATCAATTTCCCGGGGTCTTAACTTTGGCATACAATCTCCGTTTGATGCGTATGATACGTTGTTAGAAATATCTATTCAAGAAATACAAGTGATGAGAACAAATATTGAGTTGAAAACTCATATTTACCACAGGTGATTTTCCTAAACGACGTTGTTTAGGGCCTCAAATTGAGTCCGGAAGTTCAGGACTTGAAAAATTGCCAAAAAGAGTAAATTGTGCTACAATTAAGGAAACTGAAAAAAAATAAAAATAAATAAAATAAAAAATAAAAAAAAATAAATAATAAATAAAAAATAAAATAATAAATAAATAAATAAAATAAAATAATAAAAAATAAAAATAAAAAATAAATATAAATAAAGAAATAAATAAAAGAAATAAAGAAAATAAATAAATAATAAATAAATAAATAAATAAATAAAAATAAATAAATAAATAAATAATGGTAGGGGTCCAAGTGGAATAGGCATGCGGCCACCAATATCCTCTTGGATCAGATAGAAGTTATGTTAATTGCTTTTTGGATTTTGATTTCTATGAACATTGTGTATATGGGAAGAAAAATTGGGTGAGTTTTCCCTCAGGTCCTAAGAGGGAGAAAATGATGACTTCTTGAGGAGTACATGGATACATTTCCACATAAAGAAATGTGAAGTATTTGACAGGTTTAAAGAACTTAAGGCTCTGGTGGAAAATCAGACAGAGAAGAAGATTAAGGTGTAAATGACAGATAATGGTGGAGAGATTTGAAAGAAGGAATTTGAAGAGTTCTGTAAGAGTGTGGTATATCACGATAGAATACTACTCCATACACACCTCAACAAAATGGAGTTGCAGAAAGAATGAAAATGACGTTGATGGAAAAGGAAAGAAACATGCTCACTGGTTCCAGGTTAGGACAGGAATTCTAGGGAGAGGCAGTGGAGACTGCATGTTACCTGGTCAACAGAGCACCTTCATCAGTGTTTGAGGATAAGAATCCACAAGAAGTATGCACTGGTAAGAAACCCTCTCTTTCACATATGAGGGTATTTGGATGTGATGCATATGCACACGTTCCAAAGGAGAAAAGAACCAAATTGGATAGTAAAAATGAAAGGTGCATCTTTATTAGGTATAAGGATGGTTTAAAAGGTTATAAGCTTTGAGGATATGTGTTTCCCAGTGGGGGAGGATATTGGGTACCTTGTGTGGGGGGGATATATGCTACCCTGCGTGGGCGGATATGGGCCCACCTACATAGCAGGGTTCTGTGGAGGGTTGGGTTGACTTGGATAATAGCCTATGTTTTGTGTTGGAGATGTTGCTAACATGGCACCAAATGGTTGGCCACTGTATGTATTTCTAGAGTATTGGAAGGTTTTTCTTGGTTGATTTGGGTTATGGTCCCAATCAATCCATTTGCAACACTAGATGCACCTAGTAACTCAATTTTAGAAAATTTGCAGGCGAGGTGCATCTATAAGGACATGGTAGAGGTATCTAGATTGTGTGTATATGAGCTCTAATTGTTGGGCTTTGGCGATATCTTCTTCCTCATTTTGTGGGGAGTAGTTTTCCACTTCTTTTGAGATTTATTACATAAGAGATCTTAGAAATAGGTCCAAGGGGAGTTTGGCCTCCGTATGAGCTTTGAACGAACTATGGTATTTTTCGTCATTCATGGATATGGTCTGATATGTGCATAGCAAATGTCTATTTGAAATGGTTGAGGAGTTCCAATCTCAGGTCTTGGCAGACCAAGAGTTGGAAGAATGTAAGGAATGTTGTGGCTGGTGAATTGAAGTTTCAATGTGACCCCGAGGGTTGGTATATGTACCATTTTGTTGAGGCCATGTGGCGGTGCGTTAAAATAGTCACAAGAGAATAGTATCTTCTGTAATACTATTGGATGAACACCAAAGATCAAAATTAATGACATGGTTTCCTGGGTCTTCTCCTTGTTTCCCTTTTTATTTTGGAACATCCAAAGGCAGCTTGGTGGGCATGGGTGGCCAATTTTTTCCATTTGAAATAGGGTCATTGGTTAACATGCTTAAATAAGGTAGATTTAAGGAAGCTAAAAATGAGACTTGCAATTTGTCCACCATCACAAAATGATTTTGAATAACTATATGTAAAGGGGTTCCCTGATAAGGATGGTTATCCTAGTGAGAACCGCATGGAATCCCGAGAGGGGAGTTATGTGGGCTCCCCTGAGGGGTAGCGTGAGGTGTCCCTTGAGGGGTGGCTTGTGGGTTCCCATGAAAGGAGTCCTTTGATGAGGAGAGGTCCCAATAAAAGTTGCATTGATAAAGGAAGATCCTAGAACAATGCATGTGTGGTGTCTTCTATGCCTAAACGATGAGAGACCTAACACACCTCTTGGTAATAGAGGGAGGTTTTGAAAACGTTTAGAATGATGGGGAGTCATGGGGTCCCCTCTTGTGTTGAGTAGAGTGTGTGTTACTTTGTGTGATGAGGGAAGGAGATAAGCATTAGAGAAAGTAAATCACATACATAAAACAAAACGAAAATAAAATTATTACTTTCCCGTTAACTTATTCTATGTGATCAATCAAACAAAAAGTGATTTTCGTCTGTTTTTGTGTATGATAAAAGATCCTATGAAGGCTTATTCATCCTTGCCACTCACAAATTAACTGGGCCTTGCAGAGATATCTTCTAAGGATACTGGGGCAAAGTCGCAAGAGAACAGGTGACACTTTCTAGTAGCTGAACAATCAACCAAGGTAACAATTGAGGCTTTAGTGTTTCCCACACCTCCACCTATGGGGAAAGGATTCCCTAATTTTTGCGACTAAGATACCTTAATCCCATGGGAGTATTCAAGTCTTTAGCTTCTTGGTAGTCAGCTACTAGTACCGAGCACTAGACAGGTCGAGTAGCCCCAAATAGTACCACACGAACTAGACCTAAGTTGAACCCCCTCTAAATCATGTCTTTGACATGCTCGAGTAGATTTTTACATGAGATGATGAAGGATTTTAACCACCCTACAATTCAACTTGTATTTTTCAAAGATGTACCATGACCATGGCGTCTTATGGGATCCCTACCCCCAATGGTCCTAACATAAACTATGACTTCGTTTGTGGCCCCTTGGGGAAAATTTAGTTGGTTCAAGTTATGGTTGCTTTTAGGAGTCTTCATTTTCTTAGGGTGTGAGAATGTCAGCAAAAATTAACTAAGTATAAAATGATTCAGAAACTGGACTTCTTATATAGAGCTTATAGAAGCTTAGTGTGTTATGTGTAATGCATGTGCAAGTGGAAAAGTGAACATACAAAGTGTGATAAGATGTGGATATGTGGTGATCCTTCACAATATCCTCTAATTACACTATTTTTTTTATTGTTCGTTCCATGAAAAAGAAATAATGTGTTGATAATGGGCCACTTACTCTTTTTCCTATTACACTATGTGTGCTTAAGGAAGATGGAAACCCAAGTGCTTTGAGAAAGATTTCATATGCAAGCCTAGGTTTGCCTAGAAGGCGCAAGGGAAGCAAAGATTACTTACTTTATGTAGTAACACTTGGTCCTAGTCCCAAAACTAATGAAATAAAAATTCTTTTGTTAGTAATAAGATGTGTGGATAATGAACTACTTATTCCTTACTAATTAGGCTATGTGAGTTGTGAAAAATAGCAAACAAGTTGAAAAATATGTATGGAATGTGGCCACTTACTTTTCCCCTAATTAAGCTATGTGAAAAATGCAAATAAAAGAAAAGATCATATAATTACTTTACTAATAGTGATTAGTAAAGAAATCAGGCAATTTGCATTAACTGGAAAAAAAATTTACAGAGTTGAAGGAAATTCACTAGAGGTTACCAATCACCTGGGAAAGGAAAATTACAATGGCTTTTTATGCTCTTTGTAAACCGCACGGGTTTTCCTGTGCGCAGATGCACATGGAAATCTATCTGGAAAAAACATTCGTGTGGACGAAAAAAAAGTTTGAACAGTCAAGCTTTCCAGCCAAGAACAAGTCCAGAAGGTCCTGAAAAAATTCCACAGAGATGTTGAACACCCCAAATAGTGATAATGCAGAAAGCATGTCCTACAAAAAAAATCGTTGGAGTAAAAAGAGACCAGTGGAGTCTCCAAATCTGTGGTGATGTTTTTGTAGCAATGGGGTACCAAAAGACACCTTCTTAGTAATTAGTTGTTCCCTGCAAAGAATTCACAGATAGAATTGGTTGTTGTTAGTGGACAAACATGAGAAAATAAATCATTGCAGATGGTGAGAACAATGCATGCATAAAATAAACTAAAAACTAAAAAGACAAAACACATAAATAATGTTTGATGAAGAAAACAAATCAATGAAATAATGGAAAATGGCTCTATTTATTGACTGCTGAAAGTAGAATATGAATACAATAGATGAATAATAAACACTTGGAGAGAATTATTTGAGAAATGGTGTTAAAAAATCCTCAACAAGGAGGTTTATTTCTTCACTCTCTTTGCAAGCTTCTCCTCTCTCTCAAAGAAGTGTCAAGTCTCTCTCAATGGTGAAATCCTCTCCACACTAAGGTGTTGGATTTTTGAGAAATAATATTTCTAACACAATAATGTTATACTTCTTCTTCAACAATGGAATACAATATTTCTTGAGGACAAGTTTTCCAACATAACATTGCATTGTCTTTGGTCCTCCAATGGCCTTTTTATATAGAATTTTGAATCCTTCTTCCCTCTCTTGATCCACCAATGAGAAAATGAACCATGAGTTGGACAAGAGGATCCCTTGCGGGCTGCATATCTTTAGAGTGACTCGAATTCAGTTGTCTTTGACTAGAACATGTCAGGGAGTCTCATCTTCCAAGTGTGTGAAGTGGTCCCAAATCACTTAGTCACATTTTTCTACGACCGCATGGCTATCAAAGGAAAATTCACACGGTTTTCAATTTTGGCCTATAGATAGGCCACACAATTCAATTTTATACACGAAACCTTTGGAGAATTTAATTTTTTTATTTTTCATGATGTCCTTAGCTAGAAAACCTTCACTTGTATATTCTACTAGACGATTTTGGGTTTCATCTAGATTGCATAAATGTGCGAAAGATTTTCCGGTGTTAACACCAATGTTATGAAGGATTAATCAAAGATAATACCAATCAACATAATCGATGCATTATTTAAATCCATATTTAGAATTAGTTCCTCCTACTTCCATGCATTTATCGAATGAATACATTCCTGTTCTATGGACACAACGTCTTGTATTTTGTCGATTCTTGAGGAAACCAAGCCGTTGAGGAGAGATATAGGAAGATAAATTCTTCTTAAGATGAGTAGAAATAATCTAAGAGATCATCTTATATGAAATAATGTAAAGAGTTATAAAATGGAAATCCATAAAATGTTTTAGTGTTAGAAGACTTTGGTATAAGGGTGATAAAAGCGGAATTTAAGGATCTTGAAATCCTGTGCATATTCTAGCTTCCTCCAGGACAATCAATAAGCCAAGACCCATAACATTCATAAAATGTGTAAATAACTCAACAAACCATCCATCCGACCTGAGAAATTTGTCCCTGGGAAAAGATTTTAGGGTATGTTCAATCTCATCCATCATAATAGGGTCCTTGACTATCCTATCATCCTCCTCATCAAACATGCGGGGGTATGTTTGTATGAATTCTATTTGATTGTGGAATTCCACATCCATCCTAGCTCGGAAGATATTCCTAAAGTAATTGATCATATCTCTGTGAATGTCCTGCAATTTCAAGAATTTAACCCCCTCTTCATCCTTTATTTTCCATATTGTGTTTATTTGTCTCTTAGATGAAGAATAATAGTGAAAAAATTTGGTGTTATTATCACCAACACTATCCAAATAGAACGACTCATCAACCACCATGTCTCTTCCTGAATGCACAATATGTGTCTTTTGTGAGATTCAATAGACATGATATTCTTTTTTGACTCATATGATAAAAAACCCAGATCAGTAGGATCAATTAATTGCATCATTTCTCATTCAATCTCCTTCAATTCCTCTCTATGATCCTACTTTTTCTTATATTCCCAATTTCTCACAACTATGTTTTAAATTATCAGTTTATCCCCCACATAGTCCATCCACGAGGATCCTTTAGTAAATTTAAAGGAAGACCAAGTCCAATTCACCAGAAAATCAAATTCCATATCCCCAAGCGAGGTGTGATTTAATTTAAAATGGAATGCCCTCCTATTATTTCATTAGTTATGCTACAAGAAGATGAGAGAGTGGTCCAATATGATAGTCGAGAAAATCTAAGATTTCAAAGTTACCAAATTTTGAGCCAAATTTTCATGAATTAAGAAAAAATATAGCCTCTTAGCAATGTGTTTCGCCCCCAACTTACCATTATACCATGTAGGAACAAGTGGGAATGGCGGGATGTCCACCAAGAAATTTTGGTTAAGGAGATCCTTGAAAAAGGGTCTAGGGGGTCCAACTAACCCTATGAACCCAAAATTTCTACCCCAAACAATGTGATATTTAAGTCACCTGCCATAATAATGGATCTGGCCTTCAATAAACCACATCCATCCAATCGATTCCAAAAATATATTTGGGAATCGTAAGGTGTGTATGTGTTGAGAATGTGAAAACAACTAAGCAATCCCCTAATAAAACCAACCAACATAATACCTACAAATATTTTGAAAGCCGTAAAATTAACCATTGTTGGGTTCCATAAAGAAGCGAACCCCCAGAAAGCCCAATAACGTTTGTAGCAATAAAACGCCATCAAGGACATATTTTTTTTAAATATGACCTTGATCGGTCTACCGATACTATGGTCTCTTGTATTAAAATGATAGAAGGAGAAACATAATGAATGAGTTGAACAAGTGAGGATCGTCTAGGGGCATCCCCAAACCTCGAAGATTGGGAAACATAACAATCATATTGGATTATGTGGGACGAGCTTATTTTCTCCAAGGGACCGTGGTTCTAATTCATGAAGGATGGATACCTTGTGAAGGTCTAATTTGTCTATAAAATTTGTGGAAACATCAGGATCAACAACATACCCTAAGGGAACCTTCTTGTGACATCCTCCCCTCAGCCCGAGGATAGTAACGTTCATGGCATAATTCAAACTAATTCATGGCCTAAGAGATCCAAAAAAATTGTGGATGGGAATCACATCCATATCTAGAGATTGGGTTTGGGACAAAAAATCAAGGTCACTTCACACATAGTTTATGGGGGAAAGTGGCCTAAAAAATGACCCAAAGTGAATAGGGTAATATCTGAACGTTGTGGGAATTTCAAAATATTACCAGTCGAGTGGACATCATCCCTGGAAGGGCCTAAGGAAATATCAGAAGGCATCAAAGAATAAATAGGTAGAAAAATGGGGGATTTATGATAAAGGGAAGAAATAATTTCATGGCCAACATGAATTTTGGTATCCTTGGAGTGGTTATATTGGTCAATCAAATGAGATTTAGTTAAACATTAGCCATCATTCAAATGTATATTACCATGAGATAAATCAACAACATCTGAATTATCACGAGGAATATTGATAGAGTCAATACTTGTATTATTTGGGGACCTCAAGCTCGAAGGAGCCATAACCACCTCAACCAAAGCATATTTTCCTTTAAAATGAGAATCTCGCCTCTTAAATTCAGTAGCTTGTCCTGCAGTCAAACCAGAAAAATGAAGGGGGCATTTAGAAACAAGATGATTTGTTCGATAACAATCAAGGAAACGGAATGGGATGCCCAAATAGCCAATTAACTACCTAATTGATTATTCCCCCATACGAGGTCCACTTCAGCTGGGAGACCATCTGTATAGTTTGGTTCCACAAAAAGCCATGTGATTCACTTATCCGAGTCTCTGAGAGATTTTTCATCCAAATAAATAAATTTACCAATTAGCTTCCCAATCTTGACCAAGGACCCTATAGTCCAGAGTTCTAAGGAAAAGCTTGGGAGCTTCATCCATACTATACACCTACAAGACACCTCCATGTTGAGATTAAATCCAATGTACCAATGTTGAAGATCCAAATAAATATGACCCCAAACCTATGTAGATTGCAGGATACACAAAACATCCTCTTGATGTAAGAAATGGAACCTAAACCAATTTCAGTAATACTTTGATCTTAGGTTTGTAATTTAAAATCAGGAGCCAATGGACTTCCACTCAATGGTTCATTCCTGTCGCATCCATCTTCTCAAACTCTCAATGGCTAACTAGTGTCTTCTTTTGTAAATCAGAGACCTTGTCCCAATAAACATCCCTTCCAAAAACTAATTATTTAATCTTTGTTGTCACCCTAACTGTTGATTTTTTTGGTGTGATTGACCCCTGTGAATAAAATTATCCATGAAATACTGAGAGTGAGTAGAATCGGGATCATAATTTTCACTAGCCATCCCAGACATAATGTGAGAGAAACCATCAAAATTCATATTTTGCATGTAATTAGATTGTGCTTCGAAAGTGGCCTATATGAGGGCCTCCATATCCAGCGAACATATATTGTTAATGACTTCCATCTATGCATAGGAACCAAAATAAATATAGAAAGCATTCCGAAAACAAAAGAAATATAGAAAGCATTCTGACACCTCACCATCGTTGAATGTGGTAGGGGAAATCACAACTCAAAAATGAAAATCCCAGAGGACCAGATAGGAGTAGAAAGTGAAACAAAAATAAAAGAACAAATCAATAAATAGGCCGACCACCTAATCGCCACCCAAATTTAATGTGTCATAAAAATCATCAAATCCAAGAAAGTTACATCTTAGGTTTGCAAACAGAAGTGGAATAGCCCTAAATTCTCTTCATTAAATATCTTCCACCCATGGCCTTTTCCAGTATCATTGTGGATGGATGCGAGGAGAAAAAGGGTAGAAAACTTGTAATATACACACATGTATAATGAAAAGATTGATAATAACATCAACACGCTTATATGTGCAAATCGTTTTAAATGGATGGAAAAAAAATGATAAACAAAAGCTATGTTCCAAAACTGTCACCATCCAAGATGCCACCTCATGTACATGGATGTAAATCACTTGGGCGCAACAAAAGATCGTAGAGGTTTGGGAAAATATTTACTGTGCTCTTGACCCATTAATGTGTGGGGGTTGTATATGCCCACTTTTACATTTAATCAAGAACATTATCCAACGATGGGCATAGCCACCGCATATACAACGACAAATATTAAGCACCATGCACTAAGCCAATGATTGGGTCAATGCATGTTCATCTTGTCAGTTGGATGAAAATAAAGTGATATCCAATAGATAATATGAAAAGGCACTGAGCCAAGCATTGAATCAGTGCATGGTGCTTAATATTTTCCATATTCAACCCCTGCACATTAATGGGTCAGTAACACTATAAATATTGGTTTCCAGAGATTTGTGTTATTATAAATAGCAATAAACATAGAATATAGATCGACAAATGTCATTAATTTCCTTTGAGGCACCCCATAGACATTCTATGATCCAATAGAATTCAAAAAACGCTACTGCGGAAATATCGTTCATTCATCCTATAGGAAAATAATCCACTAGCCATGAGTTTACCACCAACAAATAAGAGTTCCATGTTGAAAAAATCATCCCATATAGGAAGGAACCGATCTCCATCTAGAAATAAATATTCCTCTGACCATTATAGTAGTATGAGATCCATTATACAAGAGTATATATGATACAAAATTTTGGGTATAGAGATTTTATTCACACATTGTATAGATATTTTATTCACAACAAAATCTTAGAAGTCAAATTTGGTTATTTATTTATTTTTAAATTTCTTTGAATTATGTTTTTGTAAAAAATGATTCATCATATTTTGTCAGATAAAATTATTTTACTTGTAAATTTATCAATATTTTATATACATTTTGGTGTGTTTGAAGTTATGGTCATGGTTTTGATAAGGGTGTTACATGTATTATATACACCATATTCCCATGTGAGTTGTGCATTCAATATTGATTCTTAAAACCATCTCATTTCACAAACCATTTTAATTATTATTGTCAACTTTTTCAATCATAGGTAGGGTCCCATGTGCTATGGTGAGAATCAATGAAGTGTCGTGGCAAAATAATGAAAGGGAAATAATAATGTTTGGAGAGTGAAAGAAATAGAGTGAGACCAAAGTTTCCCTAGATATTACACTGACTTGTTAATGAAAAACATTACAAAATGGGTTTATTCTACCCTATTCATGCAAACACCCATATAAAAGTGAAAACTTAGGGTTTAATGCAAGGATAGAGAGAATTTTGAAATCACTTGAAGGCTTTTTGTTTTTATTGTTATTGGATTCAGGGAGCAAGCTTTTATAGCTTACAAATAAATAATAAATAATCTATCTTATGTCTAAATTGAATAGGTACTACTCAATGTTTCAAATAGGTGGAAAATATCCATGACTTGGGATATGATGTGTGGCTGCTAGTTGGCACATCCTCTGTTTCAGTAGCATGGGATCTGTTTCCATGTTTTTAGGATCCTTTTACATGGTGGATCTTATCTGGATCTAAGTGGATCTATATTTGTATATGGATTTAAAACGTGGATCTACCAATCCAACATTAAGTCCTTATGGATTCAACAACAAATGTTATCCTTAAGGGGAAAGGGACATATATGATGCACCAAAAGGAAAATCCAAGAGGATAAATTTTATTGTGTTGTTGCTAATCACTAAGGGAACGAAGGTGTAGACTAGTAATATGATGACTAATGAGATCATACATAGTCTAATGAATTGCTAAATGTCTATGGTTTCCTACCTTTTGTTTCCATATCATCCACCGTTAAATTAAAAGAGAGGAAGCTTTATCTTTAGGGAATTATACCTTAAGTCAAACTATGAAGGTATCAATGGGGAAATTTTGAGGTAGAAAATGGGCCTCAAAATGAAAAATATACTAATAAAATCAAGCTTTAAAAGAATTAATAGGATTCAAGATGATGATACCATTCCCAGGGTTAATTTTTTTTTTAGGGAAAAATTTCAAGTATGAGTAATCTTTGGATGTTGTCGAGCTGTAAAAAGGGTCTTTTTCACCTCTATTTACCCCACATTAACTTATCAATCCAGGAACGATTTGTTATCTCAAAGAGTGTACTCAGTTTGAGGTGGTCATTTGTCAGAGTAATGCTAGTAGTATAGTGCTCAAAATACAAGAGTAAATGAATGCTTAAAACAAGATCTACTTACAACAAAGCACTTTAAGATTAAATCATGCATTCAAAAAACTAAGCGAATTATCAGTCAAGGGTACAGTAACAACAACTCATCCCTCTATAAACTGATGTAACTAAAGATGATCAAGGAACAAATCATCAACCTGGGAACTAGACAAAAAATGTCAACGCTCACTATAGTCTCAGATCGTTCAAAGCAATGACAATGCAAATAACAGGAAATGGAACAACAACTATAAATGGAACAACAACTATGAAATGGAACAACAACTAGTTCTTATAAACAGCGAAACCTTATTCTAAGGAAATAAAGGCAATAATCGTATCCTACAGAAATCAGATAGAAATATTTACTCTAAGAATAAATCGGACAACAAATGGAAATATAATAGCAACTGATTAGCAATGAAATATAGAATAGCACTTAGAGCCAAATGTAAATGTACAATGAACCAAAATAAATAACACACACAGCATGCCTTGATATTGAGAGAAACAGTAATCTAACTTCGATACCACAAATATTAATCTCAGTTACAAAGAATAACGATTGTAATTCATAATGGAACGACAATGTCAGTTGAACAACAATCACGATTAAATGTAAACAATAGATGAATACAGTAATACCAACTTATGAATGTTACAGCCCAATTACTCTATAATTGAACATCGATAGCATTCTGTAAGGAACAATAAAGGAACAACAATATGTTACAAAGTCAGAATGAACAATACGACATTCCTGTCATAGAGAACGATATTATAAATCAAATATAACAGAACCGTGATGTAAAATAACAAAACTGTTAATTCCCAGTTATCCATTTGTTCTCTTGCGCTGATTCAATATCTCCTTTTCCTTTCCTTGGCTGATACGCTTCAATTTGGATCGCCTTGTTTGCATGTGGTTCCCTGCCAAAGGGAAAACATTTAACTTTGCGCCCTGTCTTTTTCTTTGGGATGGCAATCTTTCGTTTTTCCCTTTTTCTGCATAAGAAAATGGCAATTATTAGTTGTTTTGCATTACATACAAAGCCCATAGATTTTTCCATAATTTCTTATTATCTACCTAGTTCATGATGCAAAGGGGTTATGAGTTTTAAAGAAAAGATGACAAAATAATCAATAAAAACATACCTTCTTCAGTACTCCACACACCCCCCTGCTTAGCCCTTTTCATGCCCTCATGAAAACATTGTAGTTGACATGTAAGGCAGTGAGAGAGTAGGCCAGAGACGGGATCTCATGTGGTGGTATATAACCATGATGCCTAACTAGGTGTTCAAAAAGATGGCCCGTCTGACCCTCAGGCATCTCATATAGGGCTTGGTACCCAGGTGTAGGGTGCCAAATAATCGGACTCCTAAACCTATATCCTAACCAAGATGGCCTTGCCCTCAAGATAAGTTCACCATAGAGGCTCAAGCGATCAACCACTAACTTAAAGTTCTCATAATTAAATGGTTCCTTGAGTTGGATATTCAGATTAGAGGTCTAATATCGAAATTTAGCAGCTGCAATGGCAAGGTCCTTGATGGTAAAGAAGTATTCTATCCCTTTCCAATTGATTGCTGTATGAATGGGTCCTAATGCTTCAATCATGCTCGGAGTCCTCATGAGATTCCTATTTTTATTCCACAACTGTAATGGATCTCTAGGCTCAACTCTTACCCATAAGTCTAATCTGTTTTCTTGTCTTTGGAAGGCATTATAGGCTTTAAGCCATTTGATTTGATTAACTCCAAACGAAATAAATGCCTACAGTTGGATATCCCCAATGAAAGGACCGGGGTTCTGCTCTGTCTCTTAATCTAACACAAGGTTATGCAGATAGAATTCACACAATAATCTTTGAACCTTTACTCCATAGTGCTTACAACAATTTATAAAATCATCAATAGTATTAATTTGTATAGGGGCTCCTGCTTTGACAACCTTAATTTTCAATTGCAAATATCGTTCCATTAAAAATAAGGCATAATTCTTAGCAGGGGCTCTACATGCTAGGAAGTCAGTGTACAAAGAGCATAAGGTATCCATCTGTCTGATAACTACATCTAATCTATGAGTTACCTTTGCGACTTTTTCTTCTTCCTTTCGCCATCCTTCAAAAGCCTGGCTTTCAGATAAATTGACATTCCTTAGTTGTTGTTGTAATTCTTCATATTTTTCGCGAGAAACCATTTGTTCTGTGAGTTTTTCTACTGCTTGTTGAGCTTGCATCAAACCCTCTCGTAGGGTTACTGTCCTCGGATCACTATCCCACATGGTAGTGGTAAGCAGAAGGTTCACTTGAATCTTCTTATTGCATCGTCTCGTGTTTGTGGTTTTCATTCCTTCAAAGGGTTGTGCCTCTGTCTAAACTTCTTTGTCACAGGCTGATATATCATCTATTTGCACTTCAACATGGGCAACAACTGAATGTTGTTCCTTTTAGTTTTGAATGACAGACTTCACTTCAACAAGGTTTTGAATGGCAGACTGCTCTTCAACAGGGTTTTGAACAGCAGACTGCTCTTCAATAGGGTTTTGAACAGCAGGCTGGACTTGAGTCCTCCAAACCTTTTTTTTGAGGGGTCTCGCCGGAGTGGTTGCATGCCTTACCCCCGAAGTCCTTTTTTCTCTCTTTCTCATTTTCAAAACCTTGATTTGTTGTTGAAGTCGTGCTATCACAATCAACAATCTTTGTTGTTCTTTTCGTAATATTTTAATTTCTTCTGTTTTCTTAGAAAGAACATTTGTCTGTTTACTCAGGTCTGGACTGTTACCTTGGCCAATTCCCTAGTTTTCTTCTTGGGGTGCTCCTTCATTGTTTTGTTCGGGTTGCTCAGGAGTAAAAACCCTAGCTGGTTCTGTTATTTCCTAGGTGACTTCTTTTTCCACCCTTTCTTCTCCATGAAATTCTTTCGGTGTAGTCTGGCTAGGAACATATTATTCCGCTTCTATATCTTCATAAATTTTCTCTCCAGTTATACTTTCATCATGAACAAAATTATTCTCTTCTTCTTCTTCCTCGTCACACAATTCTTTAGGTTCATTTTTGTCCTGAGCAGAATGCTCCTTTGGTTCTTCTTCAATATGGAGGCCTAGCGGGCTGAGGGGTTGGGCATATTTGCCCATATTGGCCAGAATTTGGACCAATTCGTCCTCTTGTAATGGATTTTGCAATGAGCTCTCTTCGTGTTGCTCTGTCTCTTCCTCCGCCTGCCCAGGGTGCTCGGTCTCTTCCTCCATTTCTCCTTCCTTATCTTCTCCCATTTCCTTCTCATTCTCTTCTCCTTCCAATTGCGGGGGATGCTCGTCCCCTGAATCGTCTATCTCCACTTGTTGGCTAGTATTCCCTTGGGAATTTTCCAGCCTCCCTCTGATCCATGCCAATCTGACTGATTTCCTCTGTTTCAATGGTCTATTCAATGTACTGGTAGCATGCTTACATTTTGGGGCTGGCAGAGTCAGTCCCCTTTCTATCGTGGCAATTAGCTCCTCCCAACTGCTCTGTTGCTGAGAAAGACTATGACTAACTATTAGTCGTATCAGCCCATGGTGACTTACTACCAATTCTACATGTGATTTTTTCATGCTTTGGGCAACATCATGAAGTAATGAATTTAAAAATGCAGGTAAGTCTACAGAGCATTTTTGTTTTAATACGGCTAAAAGTTTAAGGTGTCATGGTCTTAGCACATCTTTCCTGCCTTCACAGGTGATGTAGCTCTGGATGATCTTCACTAATTCTGCCCACAACTCTCCTAATGCTGCTGGTAGGACTCCCTTTCCTCTGACTGTCAGGTTCTGGCCTTCATCTTGGAAGATTTTTATGATCTTTCATAGTCTCTCCTTCTTTAGAGTCCACATAGGTCCAGTGGCTGGCAGTCCCGAGACCTCTGCAATTATGTCATCGGTGGCTGCTATGTGTCTCCCCCTTACCGTGGAGTGATATTCTTGCAAGTTCTGCAAGAATTCTATTGCTACGGTCTCATTGGATTCCTGTAAACGATTAAGATAAACTAACCATCTTGCCCTTGCCAGGATTTCCCATGCAGCATCGGAAATTGTTAATACCTGTGGTTCTCTCCGAATTGATCTTCCTCCCATGCTTTATCTCACTGTAAAAATGTAGTGATGGCAATGGAATAGCAGGATGTTCAAACTATTAGAAATACAGAGAAAATAATGAAACAACAAGTCTCGTTCAAATCCTGAGTCACTTGCTAATTGCCGCAGAGCATAATACGGAAATAACTTAGGAACAACGAGCCATGGAAATTGAAAAACGATATACCATTAAGCCTTGCTATTCCCAAGTAAAAGTTTTCCGAATAATAGTCTGACACGTATACCAGCAAATTATGAGGTCACATGCCTCCCCCCTGCAATGTGATAGGCCATCCTCGGCCGTCAAATGAGGGACCGGCGTGCCGAACTACCATGGTAAAGAGTCATAAAGAAACGATGTATAACAAAATTCCATGTTCACAAAAGGAGCATGTTGCCAAAATCAAGGTGTATAATAGGATCGCTTAACAAATAAGAGAATGTTGTGATATGATGCGAGGCTGGGAGGATAGGACAGCCGATGTGCACAAAAAGTCTAATGCGGTCATTATCGACTTTTCTGTCATGATTGGTTATAATAGATTTTCATGTGTTTAATGGTTCGGGGAAATGATATACATAATCTTATTTGACATATTACAAAGGTATAAGACAAAGAAGGGTGTTGATGATTGCTATTGGTGTATAAGGAATGTGACTTCAATGCCATTAGCAGAGCTCTGCTGTCGACAGGTGTCCATAACCTTGACAGAGTTGTTTGTTTCACCCATAGAACCATGATCCTTTGTGTATGCTTAGGAAGTTTTGTACAAGTCAAAATGGAGGTCATTATGCTGGCTTGGTAACCAGTTAAACCATAATTCCATTCACCAAGAAGGAGTGAAAGGTGGGCAGGCCGGCTCGTGATGAGACCTCCTGTTCCAAGGACTCTTTATTTTTTCTGATGTGCCTCTTGGATCATATCCCTGGTGTCGTGGCCATAGTGGGAATACCACTTCACTTTCTTCCTTATGATCATGGTAGGCTGGCTCTTGATGAGACCCCCTATCTTGCATTTGAAAACCCATAAGTCATATAAACATTTTTCTCTTTTTTTTCTTTCTTTCTTTTATAAAGTACTTTCCTATTTATACATAAAGGGTGGTTCAGCACTCCTTAGGAGTAGGAATGGTGGAAGAAGTCTTAACATCTCAATAGAAAAATATACCCTCTGTTCTTATTCCTTAATAATGAGCAAAGAATATTATTGGAATTTTAAAAAAGAACCACCATGATAAAGATAACCAATCATATCAGTATTAGTAGGATAATGACAACAAAAGTGATGAATAATTGTGTCCTTTCCTCTTTCCTCCTGTCAATTCAAAGCAATTTCTTGAAAAAATAGTGATTTTATATAATTTGTTGATTTCAATATGCTCTAGTTTTGTATCCATTGCATAAGTGTATAGTTGTGCTCCAAAAGACTTGAAATTATTATATATTGAGAAGAACAATAGTTGTCCTTTAATTGGAACGACAAGGAGAACAAGCATAAGTAAAAGGAATATGAAAATGTTTGCGTTTCAAAAAGGAAGAGAAAAAAAATACAAGTGTTGTTCCTTTGGAAAAGGAACAACAGAAAACACAAGTGCCGTTTCTTTGGAAAAGGAACAACAAAAACCAAAAGTCAGAAAACACAAGTGTTGTTCCTTTGGAAAATGAACAGCAAAAACCAAAAGTGTTGTTCCTTTGGAAAAGGAATAGTAGAAAACGCAAGTGTCATTCTTTTGGAAAAGGAACAACAAAAAACACAAGTGTCGTTCCTTTGGAAAAGGAATAGCAAAAACCAAGAGTGTCGTTCCTTTGGAAAAGGAACAACAGAAAATGCAAGTGTCGTTCCTTTGGAAAAGGAACAACAAAAACTGAAAGTGTTGTTCCTTTGGAAAAGGAACAACAGAAAACGCAAGTGTCATTCCTTTGGAAAAGGAATAGCGAAAAAAATGCACACAAATGTTGTTCCTTTAGAAAAGGAACAACAAAAACGACAGTGTTGTTCCTTCTAAAAAAGGAATAGCAGAAAAATGCAAGTGCCATTATTTTTTAAAAAAGTAACACCAAAATGGTGAAGGTGTCATTTCTTCTAAAAGGAACAACAAAACGATAGAATTGTTGAATCGTCGAAAAGGAATAGCAAAGTGCAAAATACAAAAAAAATATGTACAGAGAATAATTTATGCTAACAAAACAAAGGAAATATGTAAAAAATGTAAGAACAATTGAATCACTTTAATAAACCAGAGGCGAGGAAGATTTCTCTTCCTCCTCCAAAATTTTCATGTCGGAGACTTCGCAGAGTTGCTAGTAGAAGGATTCTCGAGTAAGTGATTTGCGGTATAGTCGAACTCAGTGGTCGTTTGCCTTAAAGGTATGTCTAGATCCGTCAACGGTGATTAGAGTAACGGTGCCATTATCATGTACCTTTTGGATTTCATATGGCCCTAGCCAACAAGTCTGAAGCTTCCCGGGAAAATCCTGAAACCTAGAATCGTATAAGAGCGCCCAATCTCCTTCGCAGAATGCTTTCTTTTTAATGAGAGTGTCATGCCATTTAGCTCGTTGTTGTTGGATCAATGCAGTTTGTTGAAGGGAAAAGAGCCTAATTTCATCTAGCTATTTGATCTGCTATAATCTATTAATTTGTGCCTCGTTAAGATCTAGACCAACTTCTTGTGCTGTTCGCAGTGTTTGGATTTCGAATTCTATGGGAAAAATGGATTCCTTTCGAAGCACCAATTAGTATGGTGAATAGCCGGTAGTGCTTCTCCATGTTGTTCTGTAAGCCCATAGGGCTTCTTTGTTATAGACATTTTTGGGCACTTCAACCCCAATCACAAATGTCCATAACTGAGGGCTCCTAAGTCCCTAAAAGTGTTGCTTCACTGCCTAAAGGAACAAGGTCAACTGATTACATCATCTCCCAGAAGTTCTCCACTGAAAACTGCTCATAAATGGTCAAAACTGGACCATACTGAAAGCTCAATGCAGAGTGTGCGATGCATATCACCTTCCCAGTGTACAAGATGTGATGCATACTGATTTGCTCCTCTATAGAGTGCGATGGTCGGGAATGGACAAATGGCAGGGACAAAAATGCGAGGTGGAAGATCAGGGAATCTTCCAGAAGCTTCCCCTCTGACACTTGCCTCTCTATTTTCGACCAGGGATGAGTAAGAGATCATCATTCTCCAAGTGGAATCAGGAACTATCAGAGAGAACACTAATCAAGATCCCAGAAGATGACTCACCTCTCTGTAATCATCTATATATGGATCCCTCATCACAGAGATCCAGGGGCTGGAATTTGTATCTTATAGAGAAGTGTTGTTGGTTTTCTGGTGTACATTCATAGTGTTGGGTGATCTAAGCTTTGCTTGAGGTGAAGAAGGGCTTCTAGCTGGAGGATGATGCTGGGTCAGAACACATGGTTGTAATCCTCTTGCTACTTTTCATCTTAATAAAGCTATTCTTGTTTCCTTCCATATTCTTGTGTACTTGTTTATATATGCATGTATATGGTTAATACATATCTGATCATGTATTATTTATGAATTTAGATCCTTGTTTCTTGGATAGTAGTATGTTGTTGTGATTCCACTGGTTCTTTTGAAGTTGGGCAGACAAATAAGAAGTGGCGAAGCTCTATCAAGAAGGAAAGGAAATTAAGTGCAAGACTCAGGTTGGTCTTCTTGGTCCTCCTCTCATCTATTTTCATAAAAGGAAACAACAATATACTTTGATTGTTTGTTTCTAATATAGCCACCCATCTTAGTGGGAATAGCAACATCCGAGTGGACACTATTCCCGGATAACAAATTGCTGCCCTATTTGATCAATCTCTGGGATGTAGATCGAGAGACCTTCATCATAAAAGGCTAGGAACTAGAACTGGAGGATATCGATATCTACTTCATCATGGGATTGTCCCGATGAGGGGAACTAATCCAACTCTTTAGATCTTGCCAAGGAGGTGAAAGTACAAGGACTCTAGTCCAGAGGCATTGTACCTGTGCCGAAATGACCAATGGAGGTAAGGTGAAGATAGTGACAATCACCAACAACCTCGTCTTGAGAATGATTTTTTCCACTATGGCGCGTGTATCCAGCACACAAGCCTTGCATGAGACTTCAAAATCCTAGTTCCAATATGTTATCTTATGTCTAACCCCCACCATATTCAACTGGTGTGGAGGCCTTTTCGAAAATATGAAACAACAACTGACCAAGGGGAAGCATGGACACCTAAAGCAATTCGGTTTCGATTCGATATTGGTGACCTTATTTTTAGAGCGAGTGCCCTTATTTTGGTATCAGTGGGCAAAGGTACCAGATCCTGCCCACCGAGATACGAGACTCGTGCGATGGAGTCAACGCATGTCTCAAGGAGGAATGGGTCAGCATATGCATTACCCAACAATTTTTTTGTTCGGCTAGAATGCCAACTACTTGTGGTGGATGACTACGCTTATGCTAGCATGGATTTTAGGTGGGATCCAGTTCTACCTTTGCC
Source organism: Pinus taeda (assembly GCA_000404065.3). Taxonomy (NCBI): domain Eukaryota; kingdom Viridiplantae; phylum Streptophyta; class Pinopsida; order Pinales; family Pinaceae; genus Pinus; species Pinus taeda. Next base: position 233,530 of record APFE030117057.1, read on the forward strand.
ACCAGGAGAATAGTGGACCGATGCAGGTAAAAACTTGTTTTTTTGGATTTTTTCAAGTTTTATGATTTTTTGTAACAGTGTAAACTGAGACTCAACTTGTGATAAATGTGCATATGTGGGACTAGAGAGACCACCAAGCATGTCGCCAATAACACGGCGAGTTGCGCAAAAGATAGTGGGCGTAGACTATGAGGAAGGGCAGATCCCTTTGTTGGGTTCTGTTATATTCTTTCCATGACTGACTCCCTTAGTTAACCGGGGGGTTATAGGGGGGTCGGAGCCCCCACTTCGTTGTACTGATTGCACAATGGGGGGGTCACAAGGGGTTTTAGGGGGGTGGATAGCCCCCCTCTGCTGCCCCGAGGAAATTTTTTTTGGACCCTATATTAGGTTGGGCGGACCTACATATGGTTTTGTGCATGGTTTTCGCAACATGGTTTTGGACGGGATGGTTTTTCGGTCCATGGTATTGGATGCTTCGGCATGTATAAATATGTATTGTAACATTGAAAGGAACATAATGAAAAATCAAGCTGGTAGTCCCGGTTTTAGGATCCAGGGGAAAATATCTATGTATATGTGTTATGCTCTCGCTATTGCTTATTTTATATGTTTTCGAATTCGTATGCATGTAATTTTTGTATGGGCTTAAAACCTACATTTGGTATCAGAGTTGTTTTGGCTTCAAGGGGATGCCTTTGTTACTGAGGGGTTTCGCTCAGGCCTATGGTAGAACCTGTTCAGTGGGAGATCCGCGGGATCGATTATGGTGGTGAAAGAAGATGACGAGCAGCGGAAATATAGAGATCGAGAAATTTAATGGTCAGAGTTTTAAGTTGTGGAAACTCAAGATGGAGGATCTGTTGGTGGAATAAGATCAGTGGATCATTTTAGATCCGGGTACTAAACCAACAGGAGTGTCTGATGAAGAATGGAAGAAGTTGGATCGGAAGGCAAAGAGCATAATACCATTGTGTGTCTCAAATTCAGTATTGTTGAATGTATCAGGGGAAACTACGATGAAGGCTTTGTGTGACAAGTTAGGGACCTTGTACCAATATAAGTCTCTGGTGAATAAATTGTTCCTACGAAAAAAGCTGTATAACCTGAGGATGAAAGATGGAGACTTGGTGACAGAGAATCTGAATGCATTTAATACTGTGGTAATTTAGTTATTATTTGTTGATATTAAAATTTTAGATGAAGATAAGTGCATCAGTTTTTTGTGTTCTCTACCAGATTCATGGGATAGTCTAGTTATTGCAATAGGTAGCAATGTAACTACCTTGCAGTTTGATGAAATAGTCTCATCCTTGCTAATGGAGGAGATGAGATGGAAAAATATGGAGAGCTAGAACGGTGATGTCTTGTTTATACAAGGATGGTCCCAGAATAGAAACAAAAATAAGTCATCAAATGGGAGATCTAAATCTAGAGGGAGATCGAAATCTCCCTGAAAACCTGTAAAGGTGGTGTGCTGGAAATGCGGAAAGGAAGGGCACTACAAAAGAGATTGTAAATCTAAAGCTCCCGAGAAAGGAAAGGGATTTAATGATGCTCCTTTTGTATAGGAAAAAACCACCTCAAATGAAGGTGGGGATGCGTACTTGGCTTCTTCAAGTATACATGTAGATCATGAGGCATAATTGATTGACTCAGATGCATCCTTTCACTTCACTCCCCATAGAGAGTGGTTTTGTGAGTATGAGAAATATGATGGTGGTGATGTCTTCTTAGGGGATGATAGGAAGGCTAGAATTGTTGGCCACGGAAAAGTGTTGAAGTTGCAAGGTGGAAGGTTTAGAACACTTCTGGGTGTTCTACATATTCCTGCATTGGCCAAAAATCTGATTTTTGTAAGCAAGTTGGATGATACGGGTGTAAAAACATTGTTCGAGAAAGATACCTGCAAGATGGTTAAGGGAGCATTGATATTGATGCGGGGAGTTTGGATTGGAAGTCTGTAAAGTTACAAGGTGCACTGTTGTTGATGGGTGCAATAGTTATGTGGTTCCTGAAAGTGGAGCAAAATATCTTGTGGTCTCTGGAGAAAAGACCATTCTATGGCATCAAAGGCTTGGACATACTGGAGAGAAGGGCCTTCGAATACCTCACGGTAAAGCTATGATAGAAGGTATGACTAATAGCTCTCTGGATTTTGATTTCTTTGAAAATTGTGTATATGGGAAGCAGAATCAGATGAGTTTCCCTTCTGGTGGTAAGAGGGCAAAACAGATATTAGAGCTTGTGCATAATGATGTGTTTAGAACTATAAAGGTCCCATCACTGGGTAAGTTTGTGTACTATGTATCATTTATAAATGACTTATCGTGGAATACATGGATATATTTCCTCAAGAAGAAATCTAAAGTCTTTGACAGGTTTAAAGAATTTAAGGCTCTGGTGGAAAACTAGACAGTGAAGAAGAAAAAGGTGCTGAGGACAGATAACGGTGGAGAGTTCTGCAACAAGGAATTTGAAGAATTCTGTAAGAAGTGTGGTATAGCACGCAGAAGACTACACCATACACACTTGAGAAAAATGGAGTTGCAAAAATAATGAACAAGACATTAATGGAAAGGGCAAGAAGCATGCTCAGTGGTGCCGGGTTAGGACAGGAATTCTGGGTAGAGGCGGCGGAGACAGCATGTTACCTGGTCAACGGATCACCTTCATCAGCGTTGGAGGATAAGACTCCATAAGAGGTATGGACTGGTAAGGAACTCTCTCTTTCACATCTGAGGGTATTTAGATGTGATGCATATGTACATGTTCCAAAGGAGAAAAGAACCAAGTTGGATAGTAAATCTAAAAAGTGCAAATTTATTGGGTATAAGGATGGTTTAAAGGGTTATAAGCTTTGGAACCCAGTAACAAGGAAGGTGATGTACAACCGAGATGTGGTGTTCAGAGAGGTGAAAGATGTTATTAAACATGAATTCCAACCAAATATACCTGAGAAGGTAGAGTTCGAGCTTAAGGAGGAAGAATCAGACTCTACAGTAGAAGAGGAATCAGGAGATGAAGAGCCACAAACTTTGCATGTGAGAAGATCAGTTCAAGAAATAAGGCAACCATAAAGGTATAGTCCATCTGCTTTCTGTTCAAATTTTACTTTATCTATTATTGATGATGATCCCATAACTATGAAGGAAACAGTAGATTCAAAGGGTGGCAAACTCTAGATAGAGGCCATGGTTGATGAAATGGAATCTTTGCACAAAAATGAGGCTTGGGATTTGGTGGAGTTGTCAGCTAGAAGGAAACCCATTGGCATTAAATGGACGTTCAAGAAAAAGACAAATTAAGAAGGTGTTGTGCCTTGCAAAACAACCCCCCCATTTCATAAATAGCTTTTTCAAAAAACATTAGAATATGGAATGGGTCCCTCTTAGAAAATAAAATTGATATCAAAGCTTTATTTCATTTAAAGAAACACATAAGGCGCAAATAAAGTTTTGGCGATAAAGCCATCGGCGATATCGCAATCGGCAATCGGCGAAAACCCTTATGCGTCCTTAAAGCACCACATGGTAAATCCCCGATGTGATAAAGCCATCGGCGATATCGCAATCGGCCCCACTCCCTTTAAACACATATGCGCTATGCTCCTTGCCGATGCGATATCGCAATCGGCAATCGGCAATCCTCTTGTACCATCTTAACGCTCATATGGTTTTCCGCCGATGCGATATCGCAATCGGCGATAAGCGATATCCAAACCCATTGTTAAAGCCATTCGCGCCCCTCTTTCCTTGCGATGCGGTAAAAGCACATTTTTCGATGAAAAGCCAGTTAAGTGATTGGAAGGCCAATTTATTGGTAATTAAGGCATAATCACTCATACCCGGCCGCCCATACGTCCTCTACTCGCCTTAAGAGATTTACGAATCAAATTCGGAGTAATGGGCATTTATAAAGGTGACAGACCCTATACGGTTACATAATGAATCCCTGCCCTAAGATTTGCATAAAGATTGTCCCCCCGCCGTTCAATAAAAGCCAGATATATCAACGTTAATCTTTTACATTCGAATATCATCTCTGAGTTTCTCTATTATCTCTGTGTTACACCGGATCTAATTCTCTGTTGCAGGATAAGTTTCTACTAGAGAATTCAAAACATGATGGGGAAAAAGTCTAAGAAGGCCGCCAATGTTCCAAACGCACCAGCCACAGGACAATCAACGCCAAGTAGTAAGAAAGGTTTAATATCCGACACTACATGCGCAGGCCTAGCAAAAACTACTTGGCAAGGGACTTATGACTTAATAGAAGCCGAAAAACCAGCACAAGCAGTAGATGAAGCCACTGCGGATTCATCTGATAAGTCAGAAAACAGTATTAAAGATTTGGCGGACTCGTTCCTTCACAGAATTGCAGCTAGAGAACAAATGCTCCCTTATACTGACGTGGTGAAATGGGCAATTGAAGAAATCCCCTTCAATGATAGAACTTTCGTCACAAAAGATGGGAGAGTTTTTGGGTCATTCAAGCCTGAAGATCTGAGACAAATGTACCATTTGCCGGCGCCAGAACAAGTATATAATAGCGCCTTTCTGAAAAAATTTGCAAGTGAACACGCGATCGAATCTGAGCCTATTAAGGAGTGGAGGGGGAACCCAGCTAAACACAAACATGAATCCTCCGGTAAGTACTCAGTCGACTCTCTGTGTTCTCCTTATTGTTATGCCGGCATAATGATGTGTAGATTGTGGGGTTTACATGATTCCGCTGTTTTCACCATTGAAATGGTTCCTCTCATGGAAGCGGCAGTAAACAGTGTTATTATGGATTGGGCCACTATTCTATCAAATAAACTGGCAACAGCTGTTATCAATTATAGGAATAATTCTAGAGTCAGTGAAAGAATAATTCCTCCTTTTTACTACAGTGCATACATCTTGGACACTTTGTGTTTTAATTCTGAATTCCCCATTCTTGGTTGGAGGTGGACCATGCAGGACCCCTCGCCCATTCACATTTATCATCGTAAAATGTGGAAAACCTCTTATAAAAACCATATGTACCAAATTTGCAATGGTTTCATGATCCCTGTATATTACGCAATTTTTGACAAACCTATCCCCAAGATTTCCTACCTTGCTTCTTTTGATTTGCCTGCGGTAGGTAGTTGGTTCGGAGAAGAACATTTCACTTATATTAGGGTTTTCGGAAGTCAAGCAGACCCTCATGTCCTTCCTTTATATGTCCCCGATAAACTGTTAGCAAGGGAGATTGCTTACCAAATAACAGCAGAAAGCACCACTCAGATCCTTAAAAAGGAGAAGAAAAGGGGTTGGCCTACTTTCCCCTTTAGATGTGGGGTTTTCACACTGAATGATCTAAAGCATGCAGAGAAAGAAGCTTCAAAGATCCGAGTCCTAAATTTTGCTACCCTGCCCAATAGGCTATATGATCCAAAGAAAACAGCGTATGCTACTTTAGAGCATGCTAAGTTAGCACTATTTAATCACAAAGATGATATGTTTGATGACATGTTCAAATCAGCCGAATCAATTTTTCAAGTCATGCAACTCGCCAAGAGGCAATACAATGATGAAGGATTAATTGAGTTTAATAAACTCAGAGAACAGAGGTTGCAAACTCTGCCTTTGGATTTGTTAATAACCGACCAAGCAGCATCATCAAGTGGCCCTGGCAAACAACAGACTAAGAAGCCTCCTGCTACAATACAAACCAGTAATAAAGAGCAGGAGGAACAACAAAGGAAGCAGCGAGAGGAGAAGATAAAACGGGATCAACAAGAACGCTTGAAGAAAGAGAAGGAAAAAGAACAGGCAGAGAGGAAACAGGCAGAGAAACAACGAGAAGAACAGGAGCAGAGAGAAAAAGAAAAGCAAGAACAAATGCTTAAAGAATCCCAGTCTAAAAGCACCACCGATATCAATAAGAGTATTGTCACAAATCCTCAATTGCAAAAGGAATGGCAACATTTCACCACCATTATTGGTGGAAATAAAGACTCACAGGGCACAGATACTCCTAAAAGCAGCACTGAACAAGGCAAAACCTTATCTCAGGGTTTAAGCGTAACCAGCGCTACATCAAAGTCAAAAGAGGTGGAAATTATTCCGAAAAGCCCTAGTGAACAAATTATGCTACAGGTGGAAGATATTCCCCCTCTAAGTGTCTTCTACAGCCCAAAATATAAAGCCGTAGTAAAACGATCGAGGAAGAGACAAAGGCCTGATCAACCTTCTATCTTTCCCGAGTCAACCATTATGGGCAATGTAGTATGGAAGCAGAAACAAGACCCCTCCGATGATCTAACTAAACTCTCACAGTATGCTGGAGCTTATTCAGCGGCTACTATAGACAAAGCATCCGAGGTAAGTCTTCTGCTTAAAACAAGGGAGCAAGAAATTTCCGCTTTACAAGAAGAGTTGGCAGCAGCGAAACAAAAGGTGATACAAACCGAGGCACAGTTAGAGCAACAACAACAAATGAATGAGCAATTGACAAAACAATGGGAAGAGGAAAAACAGAGCATTAATCAGTCGGCAGTCTACAGACAAAATGAATTGCAAAAGGCTCTAGAACAATTAAGGGAAGCAAATGAGCAATTATTGAAAAATAAGGATGAACAGATCGCCCAGATTACAGCACAACTGGATAACTTCAGAGGAAATTCACAGGTAATAGAATTCAGAAAAGAAGCAACAATAGTTAACAATGTGCTTATATCGCAAGCCAAGATATTGGCTCAATACCTTGCTCAAGCAGAACCACTTTGTGAATTAGCCACAATTGTAAGCGATCGAGTAGAAAAGGCAAGAGATGAGTTGAATCAAGCCGATGAAATCATCACAGCGCACCTTGAATGGCAGGATTCAAAGGAAGGAAAAAGTTCTAATTTACCGAAAATACTCGAAGTTCATAAAAACATACTATTCACAGAATGGCATACACAGGTAATGAAAGCAGAAAGGGCAGCTTCAAGGAGCACATTGACTTCTAACAATCTGATTGATCTGGTTAATGATACGCTTTACCTATCAAACATTGTTACCCAGTGTACACCTGGAAAGATAGTTACAGCTCATACATTGGAACAACTATCTTACCCAGAGTTAGAAAAAACAGGAAAACTAATCGCCGGGGTTAACAGCCTAAGAATAGAAACATATTGGC
>APFE030117057.1:244462-256248 GCA_000404065.3 Pinus taeda
GAGAAAATTTGCTAATGTGTCTATTAATTTATTTAAATTACATGGAATATGTTGATATGTAATGAAATCAAAATTTATTTCCAGCAATCTAACACGTAGATACATACACAATATTTGTGGATTTTTTATTGAGTAATGATTGTTTAATTGTAACATGAGCTGTGAATCCAACTTGACAACTAAATCCCTAATGCCAAGCGCAGTTGCTTCTGACAAGAGTTCAATAATTGCACTATATTCAGCAATATTATTAGTTTTTTGACCAAGGAAAATACCTTAATTTAATTAGATCGCCATTAGGGTTATAGAGTACCCATGATGCAGAAGACAAGTTCTATGTGTTACAACAAGCACCATCGGCAAAACCAACGTAATGTCTTGACAACATATTCAAACCGAGTGGAACACGAGGTAAGCAGAAAAACACATGTTTGCAAAGAAAAAAAACACACCAAAAACAAAAATTCACAATAATAAATTAACACACTAATGTACAAAATTCATTACATGAATTTCACGCATAATACTTCTTCAAATACAACCCATTACAGGGTTATGACAATGCATTTCCCTCATAATCACATAGCTCATAAGCACCTTTTTGTAATACACGCTTGATGATGTAGGGCCTATGCCACATGGGTTCGAACTTTCTTGCTCCAAATTTATCGTTGGTTTGATCGTAAAGAAGGACCAAATCACCTTTAGCAAAAGTGGGAGGAGAAATGGTTTGGTCAAAATGATCTTTGACTCGTTTCTTTTGAGCTTTGATGACCATCAAAACAATGCAACGAGTCTCGTCAAGCCTCTCAAGATATAGTAGTCGATCCTCTTCAGGCGAGGCATTGGGAAGAAGTTCGATAACTAGTTTAAGTGGGGGGATTTGACATTCGATTAGAAGAGTTCCGTCTAAATCATACACCATCTGAAATGAAGTGAATCCAGTGGTTGTCTTAGAAGAAGTTCTATAAGCCCAAAGAGCTAAGAATAGCATCAAATTCCAATATTTTTTGTGCTTCCCAATGGTACGTTGAAGCATAGTAATCAAAACTTTATTAACTGCCTCAACCAAGCTATTGGCCTGTGGATAGTAAGGAGTTGAGCTATCATGATGAAGGCCCAACTGAGCAGACAGCTCTGCCATCATGTACTGATGAAATGTGATCCATGATCAGTCACGATAGCTTGAGGAACACCAAAATGTGCTATAACGTGGTTAAAAAGGAATTTAGCAACAGTAATACCGTCAACATTGTATGTAGGCATCGCCTCGGCCTATTTAGTAAAATAGTCGACGATGACGATTATATAACCATACCCTTCAGTCAAGCAAGGGTTACATGTCATGAAATAAATTCCCCATTTAGCAAATGGGCCAACGGTAATTACTGGGTGTAGGGGTGTGGGTGGGGCACATTGTTTGCGGTTGAAAATATGGAATTAATGGCATTTTTGGACAGCTAGATTGAAATATTTAAAGATAGAAGGCCAAAAATAACTGGTGCGAAGGAATTTCGAAGTTGTGGCATATCTGGACATATGACCATCACAGGAACTAGAGTGGCAATCATTTAAGACCCCCTCAGCCTCTTTTAGGGTGAGACGCCTACGAAGAATAGAGTCCACACCGACCCGATACAATGTATCACCAAGGATCCGATAGGGTTGGGACTGATGCAAAATGCGGCGTCAGTTGGATCAAGACAACTCAGATTGGAAGGTTTGGGTTTGGAGATAAATGATAATATCTCCATACCATGGATCAAGAGTGTTGATCAGAAATAGAGTTTCAATGGGAATCTGCTCAATAAAATCAGTTGAAGTGTTTGCAGATGGAAGAGCACATATCAACTCAGCAAAGATGAGCAATTTATTTGATTTGGAAGCAGTAAATTCCAAATCAAACTCCTGCAGGATGACAATCTATTTGGAGTACTTACCCCTAGTAATTGACGAGTCAATAGATATTTCATGGCGTTACAATCAGAAATCGTTGTGGTTTTCCGTAAAAGGATATATTGTCGAAATCTTTGGACAACATGAACTGTTTCCAAGGCAAGTTTCTCGACATGGGCATATCGAGACTTGGTATCGAGAAGATTTTGGCTCAAATAATAAACCATGTGCTTGGTGCCATCGTCATCATCCTGAGCTAACACCATAACAATAGTAGTATTAGCTGCAGCTAATTATAGGAAGTACTCGCATTGAAAATCAAGGGGATGTAGTAAAGGAGCACTAATAAACATGTCTTTTAAAGCATCAAAGGAATTCTAGGCAAATTCATCCCAAATAAAATGGATTCCATTCTTAAGTGAGCAAGTAAAACCCTTGGCGAGTTTGGTGTAATTAGGAACAAATCGACAGAGAAAATTAGCCTTTCCCTGCAGGCTCTGCAATTGCAGTAATGATGTGGGGGGGGGGGGGGGTGGTAAATTGACAATGGCCTCAACTTTCAAAGGATCAATCCAGATACCTTCGCGAGACACCACAAAACCCAAGAGTCAGTCAGACTCAACACAAAACACACATTTGTGTGGATTGAGATGGAGATTAAAATGCCGACATCGTAAAAAGATGGATCTTAGGTGATCCAAATGGTCACGACGCTTAGCAGAATGAGCTGATAAGTCGTCGAGGTATGGTTGAGCAATGTGTCAATTTTCTTGAAATGCATAAGACATTTCTCTCTGGAAGGTAGCACTAACATTCTTCAAATTGAAAGGAAGATTTTTGTGAGCGAAAGTACCTGAGGGACAGATAAAGGCCATTTTATGTTGATCAGCGAGTGAAATGTTAAAATTATTATAGCCAGAACAACCATCCATGAATGATAAAATCTCACTCCCAGCACATTCGTCGATGATTTGATCGATAAATGGAGTGGGATAATTCTCCTTAGGACCTGCGAGATTGATATCACGGTAATCAACACAGACACAGATCATGGCATACTTTTTGGCAACAGGGATGATATTGGGCACCCCATTCGCCAATGGAATAGGATAGATAAAACCTTCTTTAAAAGCTTCTCCACTTCTTCTTTGATAGCAGCAGCCTTTCGAGGGTGCACAAGGCGAAGCCGTCGTCAAACAGGCTTAGCACCAAGATAAGTTAGAATCTCATGCACCACTATTATTGGATCAATACCAGGAATTTCCTCATATGACCATGAGAAGACGTCTCAGAATTCTTTAATAATTTGAGTGTAAATATTGATCTCGTCTGGAGAACAGGAAACCCCAATATGAATGTTCTCGACAATTCCAGGTTTAATGGAAATGTCAAGAGGCATAGTAGCAGTGATGATACCCATATTACCCTCCGACAAGACTTCATTGACCAGGAAAGATGTCTGAAATGGAGGAGTGGGATAAGGAGAAACAGACGCTTCAATGTAGGAAGGCATCTCATCGAGGTTGGGAAGAATTGAAGAACAATGATGTGTACCGTTCCATGGAGTTTCGTCCAGAGACATGACCTCAACGATACTGTCGTCAGTGGGGAATGTCTCATTCAAAGGATCTGGAGAATCCCAGGAACCAAGCTAAGGAGATGGTACATAAGTGTCCAGGTTCATACTAAAAATAGTATGACTTTTTAAAGTGGCCATTGAAGCCAAGACAGATTCTTTATAATTTTTCCCCAATGGACTTGAATGCATAGCATTGACAAATGAACCAATTTGACATGGGATAGGGATAATCCAAGGCTCCGAAGAGACCGAGATCATATTGATTGAATGAACATTTGGTGGTGGGAGGGTAAAATTACCCATTAAAGTAAAGTCTTTGAAGAGACCTGCCCCCACACTCTTGTAAGGAATCTCAGTATTTCCCATGTAAGGGACATTGTCGTCTGATGAACCAGAAGAAAAGAAGGACAGTTGACCAACAGTGACAATTTTTCCTTCATGAGGAAAACGAAGCACGCGGAACAAAGAAGACACCACACAAAACATAGCATGGGTCCAGCTTTGCCCGAGAAGAAGGTTGTAGTTGAGATTTGCATATACAAATTCTACTTCTAATTCAACAGTCTTTCCTTCTAATGTAATCGACAAGTTCGCGAGAATACCATAAGGACATGAGCCTTTTCCATCAAAGGCTTCCAAGGTTTTCAGGGACTGGTTAAGAGTAGGAGAGTAAATGGCCTTACAACACGAAACAGACATGATACAGGTAGAGGCACCTTCGTCAATAACGATCTGATGGATCGTCTTTCCTTTGATAAGAACCTGTATCAGAAAATCAATCTGATGAGGAAGACGAGGCACGTGGTTTTCAAGATCGAAGGTAATCAGACTCGAATGAGAAGGATCAATAGCACCTATGGCAGACAACAGTGACTTTTTTTGTGTTGGACAGGATTGGAGAACCTCCAAGGAAAACATTGTCGAAGGTGCTTGAGCTAAATCCTCAACAATATTGTAATGTTGCGTAGCTCTAGCATTTGGATTAAAAGATGATTTCCGAAGAATACCTTTGGGAGGTGGTCAAATTATGGACTCACTGTTAGGGCACTCAATATGGAGCAGACTAGAACTAGACGGAGTAGAAGTATAAGGAATAACTTCTTTCTCCACCACCTACCTAGGCGTTGTTTGATAGTTCTTAGTTTGAGTAGCGATCGAGATAGGTGATGAACCTTGCATCATGAACACTTGGGAACCTGAGGAAGCAGAGGAGTACAGTTGGTCTACCAACTACGTCTACTGAGATGGAAAGGGTTATTTCAAGATAGTGAGAGTCCCTTTCAACAAGTGATTAACTTTAGAACGTCGGGGACAATCCTTGGTGTAATGATCCTCCTCACAGATGAGGCAAGGATATTTCGGCTTTCTTTTAGAAGCATCATCAACAGATGATTTAGGAGGGTCCTGTTTTGGGGCATCAGATTTGGCTTTACCTTTTCCCTTCTTATTACCTTTAGAGGTATTATCTATTGTGTTAGACTAAACAACATGTACATCAAAGGTTTTACTAGGACTCGATGAATTCTTTGAGGGATTATTGGAACTAGTGCTTGAGATAGATTTATGCTTCGAAGAATCTTTCATGGAAGTCTGAGACACGGAACCAATCACACCATCTACAGGTGGTACATCAGGAGACTTTGATGATGTTAGATCCAATGATGGTCTCAAAGCAACAAGCTACATCACATACAGTGTGCCAGATTGTGAATAGACTAAGTTTAGATACTGGGCACGGGCGATAGATTTCTCTTCAGTAACACATCCACCCATATCTATGTCCTTATCAATCTTGTTAATGAATGATTTTGTGAACCATTATGTCAACAACTCATCAACAATCTCAACTTTGATGAGGAAACACCAACGTCTCCATTCATGGATATGATCGAAAATGTGGGCTGTGGTGTCTTGCTTAAGAGAATTAAGCAAATGAGTGCCAGTTTCATATCGAACCGGCAATCGAAAATGAGTGAGGAAAGCCCATAGCTAGAGAGTTGAATTCAGCATAGGTACCTTGAGGCAACTCAATATACCATTTAGTTGTAGAACCTATGAGAGTTCTCTGAAAGAGTCGAAGAAGGATAGAATCATCGGCATACGAATTGGAGGAGCACCATAGATGATATGTCATCACATGGGCCTACAGTTCCTCCTTAGCTTTTCCCTCTAATTTGGGGCACTCACTTGGAATTTTCGTTGGAAATGGAGGCTAGTAAGGTGAATGAAGAATAGGATCATTTGTGAGCCTCGAGACATCGGGCAGCTCCAACATAGCCAAGAAAGGCAATTGCGTGTTAAACGGTATATAGGGCCTTTGAGGAGGCCCAAACTGCAGAGTCCATCCTTGCTGGTAAGTATTTTGATCCCACAGTGGAGGATTTTGTCCATAGGGGACCTAATTTTGTCCCCATTGAGGGTTACCTTGACCATAAGGTGGATTTGGTCCAGGGTAGGCTGGATATTATCCTACCATAGGCTATTGATAAGCATTGTACACGACATATAGGTTATAAGGTTGTTGAACCTGTTGACCCTAGACATAAGGAGATTGACTATGTTGTTGTAGGGGTTGACCTTGGGCCCTCAAGGGGTGACCTTGTTGATACACATATAAAGCTTGTTGTTTCTAAGGATGACCTTTGTTGCTGCAAAGGTTGAATTTGTTGCTATAAAGGTTGACCTTGTTGCTGCAAAGGTTGGCCTTGCGAGGACAAAGGTTGAGAAGACTACCAAAGAAACTAAGTTTACACCTGTAAAGGTGTTGTGACTACGGAAAAGGTTGCCCCTGCTACTGTAACAATTTCCCTTGTTGTTGCAATGCTTTCCCTTGCTGCTGCAAAGATTTCACTTGTTGCTGCAGAGTTTTCCCTTTTTGCTCTAAAGGTTTTCCTTGTTGCTGCAAGTGTAGCTGGACAGTTCCTTGGGATATAACGTGAGGGAATTAGTAGTTCCTAAATTGAATCTGACCATATCCACAGGAATAGCGGATTTACCAGGCTAGACATAAGCTCCTTCTTGAGGAATTTAAGATGGATTAACCAAGGCTTGCGAACCATATGGGACATAAGCCTATTGGAGTGGAACCTAAGCCATATAATGTTGTTGATATTGGACGTTACCTGACCTGGATGGACCAACAGGGTTAGTGATACTACCATAATAATGTTTATTAACTCTAACCATGTGAGTTTGTAATCCACTCACATTGGTTTTTCCTGACACGAGAGGAGTATTCGGATCTTTCCCCCCAGACGGTGGCACATTCTATCCATTTGATGGAGGGGTATAATAACTTACTAAAACCTGACCTGATATAGTTGGTTGTATCGGAAGGGTCAGTTGAAACAACAAGACTGATTGTTATGAAATCATCTCACAAAAAGATAGAAAATATATATCAATGACTTCAAAATTAGCCTCTTTGAGGGGGAAACCTCCTTTACATTACACAAATGAACAATTCTTGGATGATGCAAATGACAATACCTCCTTTCTATAGATAGGAGTCTAAGTGGTCCCAATATAATCATAGCCTGCATAACAATAATATTGTAGGGGCACAACAATACCAATAATGGGCTTCTATGGGGCACAATAATAACAACATGGGGACTACATGGGCACAACGATACCATAACGGGGTTGCACTAATAACAATAAGGGGCTGCACTAGTAGTATAGGGACCTAACATGCCCCTCCCCTTCAAAAATTGTTGTCCTCAATGCTTGAGTAGTTATGGATGCTTCTGTATAAAATTATCGTCCTCCCATGTGGAATCTTCAACAAGTAAGTTCTAGTGCAGGGACCTAATACAGGTTGTGATGGAATGGTAGGTTGAACAGGAATTGAGGTGACAACAGTTTGTACAAAAGTTCGAGAGGTCATTTTCAGAATGAATGGACTTGATGTAGGCATAGCATTTGAAGACCAAATGGGATTTTGATACAATGACAAAGCACTAGGAGTACTTGAAACTAACTGAGCTAAAGTGTTATAAACATGTGGCAACATCAGTCCACTAATTTCAGGAAAGTTGAGAGATGGGACTCTCACTATATAAGGAAAGCCTTCTGGAGGAAATTCATACCCTTTCTCATCATCGACATGGGGAGTATGGGTAGCGAAAACTTTCGAATGACCAGGAGAAGAGGTTGAGTTTTCACCTTCTGACTCCATAGATGGAAACAACTGGTGATGAGGAACCTGAGACGTATGAGGAGATAACTCCAAAGGAATACTAGGCTGATCATAAGGACCGTAAGGACACTGAGAAGATATCACAATAGAAATGATCAATGGATTCGACGAATAGATAACAAGCCTCTATGGACTCTCAGGAGTCTGCGGACTCTCACGGGTCTGAATAGGATTATTAGAGGTATTTGGATCAGATTCTTGAGGTGACCGGGAATCTGATGGAGGTGGATGAGAAGACAAAGGTTAAATACTTGGAATAATCCCAAGTTCAAAACCTTGATCCTCAAGTGATTGAGGAAGCTCTGGATGAACTCCTTGGGAGGACCCTTCAGTATCAAACAATGAAGGGGAACTATGAGATGAACTCAATGGTTTATCCATGATGACTTTCTCTCAAAAGAAAAAAAGGAAAGGAGATTCATTTAGGGTTTTTAACAATCTTGAAATTAACAGGGAATTACTCAACATTGGTCCAAGAGGCAACTACTTGGGTTCGACATCTTTGTCGTGGGTAGTTATTTTTAGAAACAAAAACTTTGCCTTTTCATCTTTTAAGAGTAGAGAAAAGGATGAAAAGGTGACTCTAGTCACTTTCGATGGTTTAGCGAGCTTGAAAGGATAAGTAGCTTGATGATCTTTTATAATTTAAAGAGTCAGGACAGATCGAAATGACAACTCAGGTGAATCTAAGTAAAAGTGATGCAGGAACATGAGGCTTGAAGGAAAAAGGCTTCAAATTTATTCCAAAATTACAAAAAAAAAAGTTTACAAGAAAAGGACTGGGATCCTTTAGTTGTCAATTTACAAGTTTTCTAGATAGGATTTGATTTAGGATTTAGGGATTAAGTGATTTTGTAATTAATTCATGCAGTTTAGATTCAGTTGAGATTCTCAAGGAGAATATCAACTAGATTAGATGTTGTTAAATATTAGGAAGATTCGATCCAGTGTTTAAGGATCTGATTTTTAGGATGAAATGGCATTTATGTAAGTTCTGAATGATTGTAAGGGGATTTTGACTTATCTGGATTGTTTTGGCCATATAAGATTAAGTTGCAGAAATTATATCCCTGTGTATTTTTTTATATAATTGGTCAATCCCAAAGGTGTCACATCACTCTAAAGTATCTCTCTGTGTTATTGAAATTCCAATTTGGCCTGAAAGTTTAGACTTATGTATGATCTAGTGTGATCGCGTTTAATTTCTCTTTCACCATGTATAAGATCTAGGTGATCATCAACTACAGGGGTGGAAGTGTACGAATTTCTTGATCGTGGTTGAAGCCCCGCACTCGCTCCTAGTTGTCGATCTCATTTTCAAACTCTTGGGTCACAGTCAACTGTGAGGGTTAAGCTATTTTTTAATCCGTGTGCTAGTTAAAGACCCATAAGCCGTAGATTTGATGGCCTCTTATATCCAACGGATATCGGGTCATAAAGTGATCGGGCTTTAATTCCAAAAATGGACCCGAACATTTATAGATCAAGGATTTATAATCCTTATCAGCTCTGTAAGGGTGGGTAAACGTCGTGCAAGATCCTCGTGTGATATATCATTGCTGACCATTGGATCAAGTGTGCCTTGATCAATAGGTGGAGGATCGCCAATTAGTTTCGCATCGCAATATTTCATGAGTGAATGAACCTTAGCGTTAAGCAAATGCAATTTGTGATGTGCGATGCTTAGAGCACTTGTAAAGCACTTATCATTGTGGCTAAAATTAAGCAATTCTGCTAATTTAGCAGAATAGTCAAGTTTAGAGGTAGATGACTGATACTTCAAAGGAAATGCAAGAAGAAATTCCACCTGAACTTGTAGAAATCATTTCCGGATTTGAACGATTGTCCATTACACCTGCACCCAGGCCACCATTTGTGGTATCTGAGTAGCCTACTGACACTGAACAAGATCTCAAGAATCAAAAAAAGAAATCAAACATGGCTTTCAGAGTTGGAGGAAGAGGTGGTGGTCGAAGAAGAGGATGACCAATTGCAAATGCTAAAGTGTTGGAAGCTATGCAACAGATGCAAGCTAGATTGGAAGAAATGGAAATGGGAAGAGATGCAGATGTTGGGGATTCCAGTGAACCTAGAGTTGAAGCTATAGAAGAAGAACTTGCAGATGTAACTCGTGAAATGATATTCTTTAAGTTAGTATTGAGATCCACATCAAAGCCTAGACTTGAAGTCTCAATATACATAGGAAGCTTAAGCCCTGAGGAATTGATAGATTGGATAAATGGCATGGAGAAATTCTTCGATTATGAAGAAACAGAAGAAACAAAGAAGGTGAAGTTTGTTGTCACAAAATTGAAAGGACATGAAGCACCTTGGTGGGATGGAGTGTAGGCAGAAAGAAGAATACTTGGCAAAGAACCAATTAAGAATTGGAACAAGATGGTGGCAAAACTAAAAAGTAAGTTTTTACTAAGTGATTATAAGAAAACATTATTTAGACGGATGCATAATCTTAGATAGAGATCTATGACAGTAAAGGAATACACAGAGGAATTCTACAAAGTGAGTATAAGAGAAGGAAAAATCCAAGATACAGATGAGAAGGTTGCAAGATATGTGAATAGTCTTATAATGGACATCCAAGATGAGGTAAGTGTGTTGTCTCCTAAAACAGTAGAAGAGGCTTATCAGATGGTACTGAAGGCTGAAGAAAAACTCATGAGGAAACAGTCTATTGGAAATAGAGGTACTTTCCAAGGAAGGGGAATTCAAGGTGGTAGAGGAAGATCTATAGCACCTAGAGATGGAGCTAGCAGCAACTCAAGTCAGCATGCACCCACAGGAGACGATGCAAGTGGCAGAGGGAGTTTTTCTAAAGGAAGAGGAGGCAGAGGTAGAGGAAGAGAAGTTAGATGTTACAGATGTAACAAGCTGGGACACAGAGCTTATGAGTGCCCAGAAAATATAGGAACGAATCAAAGGAATGAAATTGTTGCAAAAACTGAAGAGGAAGCAACAAAGGTAATAGACGAAGAGAATGTACCAGAGAAAGGAGAATCTTTAGTAGTTAACAAAATTTTGTTAAAACCAGCTAAGGAAATGTTGAACCAACACAAAGGAAGACCTTGTTCAAGACTTCGTGTAAGGTTCAAGGGAAGTGTTTTCAGATGATAATAGACAGTGGTAGTACAGATAATTTGGTCTCCACAGAAGTGGTGGAGAAGTTGAAATTGAAAACAAAGAAACATCCAACACCTTACAAGGTGTCATGGCTTCAAAAGGGATATCAGTTGGTAGTGAATGAGCAATGTGAAGTGAAGTTACAGTTGAGAAATATATAGACGAAATTCGATGCGATGTGATGCCTATGGATGTGTGTCATATATTGTTGGGTAGACCTTGGCAGTATGACAAAGGAGCTATGCAAGATGGAAAGAAGAACACATACAAATTTAGAAAAGATGGTGTCAATCATACATTGCTACCGATAGAAGAAGAGGATACTGTCGAAAATGCAACAAGATGATGGAGCTTAGTGAAAAGAAGTCGCCTTCACTAAGTGGGCCCGCGGGCTATTTTTGGCGCAAATTCTATTTTTAGACTATGTCTATTTTTAGACATATGGATCATGGTCTATGAGTTGTAGGATGCTATTTATGGATGATTGGTCATGTTGGTAAAAATAGATGGACCTCTATTTTTAGACATATGGGCGGAGTCTATTTTTAGACTGCCAATCAAAAATAGAACAGTCGAATATTATTAGCTCTTAATAATATTTGGACTATAAACATTATCTTATCCTCTTGCAGCACTTCAGTTCGAGCTACGGATGTGGCACATGCAACTGCCAGAAGGAAATACGCTTTTCCTATGGGTTAGTTGAGCTATTGCATGATGGACTTCAGTTAGAACTCAAGTGATTGAGTTTGGTGGAGTTGATTGAGGAGTTGATGGAGTTGTGTTCAGTTTGACTTAGTTGAACTAGTTGTATTTAGTCTAACTGACAAATACACTAGTGATGAGTGGTGTGAATAATTATTAATTAATTCACTAATTATTAACTCATAAATCTACTAAAGAATACATCAGTTAACTCAGTGCATGGATAGTTCAGTGGAGACAAGTGTTAGAGGTGGGTGAAAGGGTGAG
>APFE030117057.1:256268-272459 GCA_000404065.3 Pinus taeda
GGGTGAGACTACTATCAGTTGTGACTATAGTTGTGCATGAGATTTGCACAATCATTGATTGAGATTGCCAATGAGGATTGTGCAGTACAAGCAAAGGGAATTCAAACTTGGATCTGATCTATTCTCAACTTAGATTGCATAGTAGAGGCAAGAAAATAGTGGAGGAGATTTGAACCTGTGACTTGTTCAGATTTGAGCTAGTTTGTGTGTAGCATGTGGAGATACTACTGAGTACTTGTGAGGAGTATTGTACTATTTATTGTTACATGTTCTCTATCATTATAATATACAGATAGTTGGGGGTTTTCAACTGTATGCTTTCCCCATTACATACTGTGTTGATATGTGTGATTGATGTTTCAATGTGTGCATGCGATTGTTTTTTTAATTCCGCAAATTGATGATCAAGGTAGAGGAGGTTATGTATTATGCATGCATTCCACAAATAGTGTATAATCAGGATAATCTCTATGAATAAGTGTTATATTTTTCAAATTTCTACATATACATCAAGGGAATCTAATCCAAAGACCCTTTTGCTGAGTGGAAAGGAGTACTTGCAGCAAATGGAAGATGATGAGGTAATTTTTGCGTTGGTTTGAAAACCCAAGGTAATAATTACTTCCACAAAAGTTTCTGATTTACCAATTGAAATTCAAGAGATGCTAGACAGTTATTGTGATATCATTGTAGATGATTTTCCTGATGAGTTACCACCCATTAGAAAAATCAGTCATCACATAGATTTGATTCTAGGAGCAAATCTACCTAATAAAGCAGCTTACAGGATGACTCCCACAAAGAATGGAGAGATCAGGAAACAGGTTCAAGAACTGTTAGACAAGGGACTAGTTAGAGAGAGTTTGAGTCCTTGTGCAGTTCCAATAGTGGTGAGTCCAAAGAAAGATGGAGGCTGGAGAATGTGCACTGATTCGAGAGAAATCAATAAGATAAAAATCAGGTACAAATTTCCTTTACCTAGAATCAAAGATTTGATGGATTGTTTGAGTGGATCTAGATATTTTACAAAGTTAGATTTAAAAAGTGCTTATCATCAAATCAGAGTTAGAGAGGGAGATGAGTGAAAAACTGCTTTTTAAGACCAATGAAGGATTGTATGAATTGATGGTAATGCCTTTTGGGTTACCAAATTCTCCTAGTACATTTATGAGACTTATGAATGAAATCCTGAAGGAATTTATTGGTAAATTTGTAATATTATATGTGGACGATATATTAGTTTACAGCAGATCTAAGGAGGAACATGTGAGACATTTAAATTATGTCTTACAGAGACTACAACAAGAAAAGTTATTTTTTAATTTTAAAAAATGATCATTCATGAAGGAGGAGTTGGTGTATTTAGGCTTTGTTGTTTCTGTTGAGGGGTTAAATATGGATCCAGAGAAGATCAAGGCTATCATGTAGTGGCCTTCACCAAAAAGTTTCTTTGAGGTAGGAAGTTTTCACGGTCTTTCTAGTTTTTACAGGAAATTCATAAGGAATTTTAGTAAGATTAATGCTTCATTTATTGACACAATAAAGAAGGACAAATAACCATTTAAATGGATTGCTGAAGCAGAAAAGAACTTCCAACTGTTGAAGAGAAAGATTACTAAGAAACATATTTTGATTTTTCTTGATTTTAAAAAATTTTCAAGTGAAGTGTGATGCCAGTGGAGAAGCCATTAGAGTTGTTTTGAGTCAGGAGGACAGGCATGTAGCTTATTTTAGTGAAAATATGAATGAGACAAAGAAGAAATATTCCTCTTACGACAAGGATTTTTATGCAATGGTGCAGTCTTTGAAGAAGTGGAGACATTACTTGATGTCCAAGGAGTTCAAACTGTATTCAGATAACCATGCATTACAGTACATTATGCAACAACCAAAGCTTAACCAGAAGCATGCAAAATGGGTAGAATACCTGTAAAGTTTTAATTTTGTGATAAAACATATAACTGGTCAATCAAACAAAGTAGCAGATGCCTTAAGTAGAAAAGGCATTTTTGTTCAAGAAAGTCAAATTCAAGTGTTGGGTTTTGATTTTCTTAAAGAGATATGAGAAAGATATAGATTTTAAACAGTAATTTGAAGCTTGTAGAAATCATGTTTTGTTAGACAAAAGCAAGTGGCTAGATTATTTCCTGCAATAGGGACTATTATTTAAAAGAAATCAACTGTGCATGCTAAGTTGTTCTATGAGGGAGAATTTGATCAAGGAGAAACATAGTGGAGGACTTAGAGGGCATTTTGGTGCAAACAAGACTTATGAGCAAATGAACCAGTTTTATTTTTGGCCAATGATGAGGTCTGAAGTGGAAAAGTATGTGAAAAATTGTAAAATTTGTCAGTATGTGTTAGGGTCCCACCCTAACCCCCTTATTTATGTAATAGGATTGAGTCATAGTTATAGTTAAGTAAAGAGTCAATAAAGCCCATATTAATAATTGTAGGTGGTTAACCCGCATTTATGAAGGGACCACAGTTAGTTGCAAATGGACCATGGTATTAGATAGA
Organism: Pinus taeda; assembly: GCA_000404065.3. NCBI lineage: Eukaryota > Viridiplantae > Streptophyta > Pinopsida > Pinales > Pinaceae > Pinus > Pinus taeda. The sequence goes on from APFE030117057.1 coordinate 258,789, forward strand.
TGGTATTAATAAGAACCATGGTATTGCCCCATGGTATTGCATGTATGAATCATATATAAAGGATAGAGACTCCCCTCAAGGAGCATCGTGTCTTATTTTGTAATCGAGCTCTGCTCTATTGGAGGTTTCCCCCTCGAAGAGGAAAGTGAGCATTGATTTTTAAATAATAAAATACTTTTTGTTATTTCTCATTGTTCTATGTTCTGGGTATATTTCTTCGCATATTTGGTATTCTAGTATCATCATGCAGGTTAAGAGCATAACAAGTGGTATCAAAGCGTTTTCTAGGGCAGGTGGGATCTCCAATTTTTAGCAAAAAAAAATTTGGCTAGAGACGTGTTCCAGCGTCTTTAAACCACGGGATCTGTCATTGAGAGCATAAACCTGCGGATTTGGGGAGGCATGCACGCAGGAAATACAAGAGGTGGTCACACTTGTTGGACTCCCTTGTAACCCCTGTGGGTACCCCTTTGAGTAGTAGCGCATTAGACAGAACCGTGCACAGACTGTCTTCCAAGTACCCTCTGGGTATATCAGAAGCCCCCTAGCTCCCTTGAAACCTCGCCATAGATAAACCGTCGGTCGTCTTGCTGCTACAGTACACCGAGAATGGCACTCGGAGAGATTACTCGCCCATACGATAGGGTAGTCAGGTTGTATGGCTAAGGGTATGGTTGATCCTCCTTGGTTAGTGCCTTGAAAAATTGGGTCGAGTACTACTATCAAACCCTTATGTATATTGTGATCTGTAGCACCAGACACTCCTCGAGACCATAGTTCCCTTCTCTATCTCTGGATCATGCATAATCTCTACCATATTAGATATCGCAAGTGGGGTTCTGTAGTAGTAGCAGCAATCAGTTCCACCATTCAAATCTATTAGATCAGCCATTCAGATCTCTCAAATCCATCAGATCCGCCATCCAGATCTGAGTAGTTGTGTGGGTTCCTACACCTAGGCATGATTTTTGCAGGACATTTGGCAGCATTGACATTTCCGAGATTCGGCTACTACAATATTCCTAAGCAAGGAGTAAAAATCCGTTAGGAGTAAAAAAATGAGTCTGAGACCCCCCAGGGCACTTATTGGTGACTTAGCCCATAAGAATTGGGACGACGAGCTGAGCAAGGTGGTACCATTCAATTGTTAGTGCCTAAAAATTCGTCCCAAATTTCAAGTAAATCGGCTCGGTGAATGGTACAAACTAGAGCTCAAGATATGGTGAATGAGAGGATGGATAGCCTTGAATCATCCTTGAAAGAGATTGTATCGCAGCTGAAGGAATTAACTGCAACACTCTCTAAGGGCAAGGTGGAGGCACGCGAGGAGGCATATATTGGCAATGAAAACAGTGAGGGTGAGTCTAGCCAGTCTCATCACCTCTTTGGAACCAACCAACAATCCCATCCTTAACCACCCAAGTTGGACATGTATAAATTTGATGGCTCTCACCCGGCCGCATGGATAGCACAAATGGAGCAATATTTCACACTGAATTACATCCTAGATAATGCGACTCAGCTTAGTGTGGGTATCATGTACTTGGACAATGAAAGATGGTAATGATGGCAATGGCATCAACGTTGCTATGGAAGTCCCTTGACGTGGGAGACATTAAAAAAAGCTCTTATGGATCGCTTTGACCATGAAACTGACTTTTTGGGCCATCTCACTAAGCTTAGACAGACACGAACAGTGAATGAATATATTTTAGCCTTTGAAGCCTTACCTTTCTGCACTGGAGGTCTACAAGATGAGTTCTACACGGAATGTTTTGTCAATGGTCTCAAAGAATCCATACAAGCCCACGTCTGACTACACCACCCTAGCTCATGGTTGCATGCTTGCAGGATAGCTCGTGAAGTCGAACGTGCATTGGTGGCCAGTCCAATTGCCCAAATTTCATCGCCAAGGGTTGCCCCCCACAATCTCAAAGCACTACCCAGACACTCAAGGTTCAAAAGGTGTCACCAGCAGAAATGGTGGAAAGAAGAAAGCAAGGATTATGTTACTATTGTGATGAGAAATACTCCCCCGGGCATAAATGCAAGGAACCCAAATTTTTTCAAATTGATGCTACTAATCACAGTGCATCGAAGGAAACCCCACCACTTGAGCAACTAGAGGAGGAAGAAGAGGACAACCAGCAGGACAATGTACCTGAAGAACCAGTTATCTCGCTGCATGCTTTGGCAGGGATTTCTTCGCCTCGAACTCTCAAAATCAGAGGTTTTATTAAGCATCAACCAGTAGTAGTCTTGATTGATAGTGGAAGTACAAATAATTTTATCCATCAAAGAATCGCGGAAGTAGTGCATGTTTTGTCCGAGCAGTTTCTAACTTCCAGGTCCAAATTGTTGATGGGGGAACAATGAAATGTGAAGGCCACTGTGAAAATGTCAAACTTCAAATGGGGGATTATCAATTAAAGACCCACATGTTTTCCATACACATGGGAGGGTGCGACATTTTCCTCGGTGTTGAATGGCTTCACACACTTGGCCCAATCACAATGGATTTCCAAGAGTTATATATGAGCTTTAAGCAGAACAACCCCACACATACCCTTTGCAGACTCCAAGCGGGAGCTCCCTCTATCATCAGCTCACATCGGATGGAAAAATTGTTAAAAAAGGGCCACCATGGAGTTATAGCTCAATTTAATTCCATCCAGGCCTACAAACCCAATCCTGTTCATATTCATCCTGAGATGCAACAGATCTTAAACAACCATCTGCCAGTCTTTGACAAGCCTCATGAGCTTCCACCCTCAAGAGGGGAACATGATCATAGCATTACTTTGGTCCTAGGGGCCCAACCACCAAATATGCACCCATATAGATATCCGTTTGCCCAAAAGAATGAAATAGAAAAAATAATCAAGAAACTCTTGGAAGCAGGCGTCATTAGTCCTTATTCATCGCCGGTGGTCATGGTGCTCAAGAAAGATGGGTAATGGTGTATGTGTCCAGACTTCAGGGCCCTTAATAAGTTGACATTCAAAGAAAAATTTCCCATCCCAATTGTTGATGATTTGTTGGATGAACTAAATGGGGCTCAATTCTTTACTAAGCTTGACCTTCACTTAGCCTACCACCAAATTCGCATGAAAGAAGTAGACATCCCAAAGACTGCTTTCTGAACTCATCAAGGTCATTATGAGTTCCTGGTCATGCCATTCGGTCTTTGTAATGCCCCATCCACTTTTCAGAGCCTTATGAACCACCTGCTCAAACCATATATCGGAAAAATTTTCCTTGTTTTCTTTGATGACATCCTCATCTACAGTCACACCTAGGCCATACATCTTCAGCATGTACATCTTCTCCGCAAGCATAAATTATTTGTCAAGATGTCCAAGTGTTCTTTTGGCATGGAAGAAGTTGAGTATTTGGGCCACATTGTGGGGTGTGAAGGTGTCAGGGTGGACCCCAAAAATATCCAGGCAATGCAGGATTGGCCTCAACCTAAGACATTAAAGAGCCTGAGAGGATTTTTGGGTCTCACAGGCTACTATTGCAAGTTTGTCTGCAATTATGGTCTCATTGCTAGGCCCCTCACTCAAATCCTCAAAAAAAATTAATTCCTCTGGAATGATGAAGCACAACAAGCCTTTACAAATCTCAAACATGACATGTGTTCCACTCCAGTCTTAGCACTGCCCGACTTCACCAAATCTTTTTGATTGAATGTGATGCTTCGGGTACAGGTATTGGGGCGGTCTTAATGCAGGAAGGTCGACCCTTGGCCTTCACAAGCCAACAACTAAGTGGGAAGAATCTGGGACAATCTACCTATGAGAAGGAGATGATGGCCATCTCACATGCAGTAGATACCTAGTGACCATACTTATTGGGGTGACGTTTCCAAATTTGCACTGACCATCAAAGCCTTAAATATTTTTTGGAGCAATTCCTATCCTTACCACAACAAAATAAATGGCTCGCCAAAATGTTGGGATATGATTATGAGATAATTTACAAGAAAATGCACGAAAATATTGTAGCAGATGCGTTATCCTACCATTTGAGGAGGAAAGTACCTTGCTCACAATTTCCCTTCCCATTCCAGAATGGATTGAAGAGGGCCACAAGGAATGGTTTTCACATCCCTGGCTCTCCCAACTCATTAATCAATTTCAGGGGGATCCAAATTCCACAACGGGTTATTCGTGGAAAGATGAGATTCTTTTCTATAAGGACAGAGTCATAATATCACCAACATCCACCCTCAAAAGCCACATTTTTGCGGATTTGCACTCATCTCCCACTACAGGATATTCAGGCTTTCAGAAGACGTATGCTTGCACTCGAATATCTTTTTTTTGGACAGGCATGAAAAATGGCATTCTTACTTTTATAGCTAAATGTGACATCTATCAGCGCCACAAAGGAGAAATAGTCAAATCCCCAGGCACATTACAGCCATTGCCCATCCTGGCCTCAATCTAGACGAAGGTTTCTATGGATTTCATTACGGGTCTTCCAAAGTGAGGAAACAAGTCAGTCATCATGGTGGTTGTGGACAGACTTTTAAGTATGCTCGTTTTTGCACCCTACCCCACCCTTTTACACCGACTTTGGTCGCTCAATCCTTCATGGATTAGATCTTCAAATTGCATGGCATGCCCACTTTCATTATGTCTGATCGTGACCCGGTCTTCACCAATAACTTTTGGTAGGAACTCTTTCAGCTACAAGGTACCCAACAACAACTCAGTACTTCCTATCATCCACAAACTGATGGTCAAACTAAAGCAATCAAAAAATGTCTGGAAACATACCTTAGGTGTTTCACTTTAGAAAAGTGACATCTCTGGGTACATTGGTTACCTCTAGCTGAATGGTGGTATAACACCAACTATCATGCCACCACCAAAATGACTCCATATGAAGCAGTTTATGGTCAACTCCCTCCCTGCCCTACTTCTTATATCAAGGGATGCTCAAAGGTACAAGCAGTGGATCAACTCCTACAGAACCGCACAACCATGTTGGCTCACCTTAGAGAGAATCTTCATCAAGCTCAAAACCGCATGAAGCAACAGGTAGATCAACATTACTCAGAATGCCAATTTCAAGAAGGGGATCAGGTATTTTTGCGGCTGCAACCATATAAGCAAACATCACTCAAAGACAAGGGTTATCAGAAACTATCTCCAAAATTCTACGTACCGTATCAAGTACTTCAGCGCATTGGAGAAGTTGCCTACATGCTAGCTTTGCCACCCACTGCATCCATCCAGTTTTCCATGTCTCATGCCTCAAGAAAGTGATTGGAAAAAATTGCAGAATTCAAACCAATCTACTTGAACTGGATGAAGAAGGGTCAATCTGGCTCCAACCTAAACAGGTTCTTGATACACAAGAAAGGTACCTGCGTGGCCGCATGATCAAGGAAGTCCTCGTCAAGTGGAAAGACACCTCTCTAGAAGATGCAATCTAGGAACCAGCCACTATTCTTCAGCAGTTTCCACAACTTTAGCCTTGAGGACAATGTTAATCTTATGGGGGAGGGCATGTTAGGGTCCCACCCTAACCCCCTTATTTATGTAATAGGATCTAGTCATAGTTATAGTTAAGTAAAGAGTCATTAAAGCCCATATTAATAATTGTAAGTGGTTAACCCACATTTAATGAAGGGACCACAGTTAGTTGCAAATGGACATGGTATTAGATAGATGGTATTAATAAGAACCATGGTATTGCATGTATGAATCCTATATAAAGGATAGAGACTCCCCTCGAGGAGCATCATGTCTTATTTTGTAATCGAGCTCTACTCTATTGGAGGTTGCCCCATCGAAGAGGCAAGTGAACATTACTTTCTGAATAATAAAATACTTGTTGTTATTTCTCATTGTTCTCTGTTCTGGGTATATTTCTTCACATATTTGGTATTCTAGTATCGTCTTGCAGGTTAAGAGCATAACAATATGCAAAGGGAAGGAGTTAGAACACAGGTTTGTATGTTCCATTACCTATTCCAGATAGGCCTTGGGATATGGTAAGTATGGAATTTGTTTTGGGTTTACCAAAAACTCAAAGAGGAAATGATTCAATTTATGTAGTAGTTGACAGATTTTCAAAAATGGCACATTTTATTCCATGTTATAAAACCAATTATGCTACTCACATTGATAATCTATTTTTTAAGGAGATCGTAAGATTACATGGGTTAACTAAGAGCAATATTTCAAACAGAGACACCAGATTTTTTGGACATTTCTAGAGGACGTTGTGAAAGAAGCTTGGAATTAAACTGAGTCTCATTTCTGCTTATCATCCTCAGACTGATAGATAGACTGAAGTTGTAAATGGAAGCTTAGGTAATCTTCCGAGAAGCCTTACAGGTGAACATCCAAAATAATGGGATCAAGTATTGGCACAGGAAAAATATGCATATAATGATTCTCCTAACAGGAGTATAGGGCAGAGTCCATTCTGTTAGAGTCGGTCTAGTAGCCCTCCATCAGCGATCAAATCTCTTTGAATTTGCATAAGTAGGTGTCTCATCAGTGTCATCTTATTGCATTCCATTAGGCATGCCATAACCCTGATGGAGGAGCTTGTGTCTTTTATTCCCCTCTTGGCACTGCTGGATTAAGTTTGTTTCAGTCAATAAATTCCTTACCGGGTCATTGGTCTTGTCTTGAAATCAAGGTCCTAGGTCTAGGGTTTAGTCCAATTTTGTCTTTTGAGGTTATGTCTTTTGAGGTCAATAAATGCCCAGCAGGCCAGAGGGATGTCCATCAAAGCATCACTTCAGATGATTTCATATTGTATAGCTAATTTTTACCTTGAGTTCAAAAACTTTGTTTTTGAAGGCAAGGTCATTTTTTCATTTTTGTAAAAATTTGTAAAAATTCAAATTCTCCAGAAGTCGGCATGCGGCCTTAGTCTCCTTTGCCAAGACTCTTCAGAAGCTATCCCTGCAAAAATTTTCAAGAAAAAGCATCATTTCAACCAATTTCATGAAAAAAGGAAATCACAAGTCAGCAGCAATTAGTTTTAAAAAAGTTTCATTGCATAAACATTGTAAAGTGGGTTTGAGGGAAAATTAATTTAAATTAATCTTATAAAAGCCCCTCTCTCCTCATTTTGCAACTCATTTGCCTCTCACAAGCTAATTGGAAACTTGCAAAGGCGATTTCATGAGATATTGAGCGAAGTTGGGCAGTCTTGGTAGCGCACTATGCATCAGGGCCTACGCGCTACGTGTCAGGGCAGAAGCTCCAGTGGCAAAAAGCACGGGCGCTACGCGTAGAGCGGGCGCTACGCGTAGAGCGGGCGCTACGCGTAGAGCGGGCGCTACGCGTAGAGCGGGCGCTACGCGTAGAGCTGGCGCTACGCATCAGAACCCGCACGCTACGCGTTGGGTTTCACCTACAGTAAGTTGCCAACAAGCTTCAAAACGACCTCAAATTTCCTAAATTGTTCAGGTAGGTCTCTAATCATCAATATTTTTTGCTTGTCTAAAGAAAAGTGAGCATGGAAAATGTGTCAAATACCAGCAAGTGTGAAGCATGAAGAAAATCATATGTATTATGTTTAAAAATTTCAAATTGCAAGTGAAGCTAGAGTTTTGAGTTTGTTGTCCAAGGTCATCTTTTTCACTCCCTCATTTCCCCACATTCCAATTATCACTTCCCTTGTCACTTTCACACAATTTCCCTAACAAAAATATCAAAAGTCCTAAAACCCTACCCCTATCCCTAAAATTCAATAAAATCTCCCTAAACTCTACCTCCTATCAAAACCCCTGCAAATTATGATTATGTGATGATGTATATGTCACAATTCTTTCCCTAAATTCCCTTTTATATATATATTCCCTAAATCCCCTCAAAAGTCCCCCTCCCTAACATCTCCCTTATGTTTTTTGTCCCCTTGGAGCAGCATTCAAACAGTCAAAGCAACAGGTCTTTTGAGCAGAAGCAGCAGTACATTTCAGTCATTTTGCTTTTGAAACCATGTCAGAAACCGAAACAGACTATGAGCAAAGTGATGACCGTGAGTCAACACCGGAGGTTGAGGTGCCAAGAAGGCCTCATAGGGGTGGTATAGGTGGTCAGAATGTGAGAGAGGAGCCCATATCTTTGGCCTATTTGCAAGCTTGTCCACTTGCAGTCACATGTTTTCATTATCAATCATGCTATGAATATTGTGAGAGAATTTCCCGAATTCAGCACCACAGGGAATTGGTCTGCTTGTTTGTTTTGCATTTGCACAACGGGCATGTGAATCTTGCAGGGGTGGATTTTACATTGTCACCTAAGATTGTTGCTCAAGCAATAGGGATACCCAATGTTGGAGAAGAGTGGAACAAGCGCCAGCTGTTGGACAGATTCCAGTATGAGCCCTACATTAAACCTGTATATATGAGGCAGGTAACTGGTGTGTTTCCTTTCAGATTCTTGAGGGATGAATATGCGCCCTTGATGAGGCTTATCATTCGCTATTTCACATGTGAGGGCAGATTTTCACGTTTGTATTCGTATCATATCCGCTTGTTGATGCATTTCACACTGGTACGGATGATGAACATTCCATTCTTCATGTGCCGGAATATTGAGAGGATGGTGCCCCTGGTGCAGAGAAAGGGCCCAGCACAGCAACACAGGAGCATCTACCATTATGCTTTGATCAAGATTGTGGTCATGCATCAGTTGGCCCAGCAGGGTATTCCATGGGAGGATTTCATCTCTCGAGATTTCTTCACAGCGCCACCACCCCCTGAGGTTGTTCATGATGAGGGAGGACCTTCACAGCAGTATGACATCCCTGAGCCCAAACATTTCAGCTCCCATCCATTGGTCACATATCAGAGAGGCCACAGGGCCTTATTTGCATCAGCTCGGCGAGTATTTTCTCCACATCAGGTGGAAGGGGTCTCGCCTTCTTCATCATAAACCGCGAGTGTTATCTCCACACCAGGTGGAAGGGGCCTCACTTTCGACAGCAGCACAGGTATCAGAGAGAGGCAAGCAGCCCATGATTGAGGAAGGATTGTCAGGTGATCCAGATATTGACATCATTGATATTGAGGCTAGCTCTCCTGCCTCAAAGCTCAAGGAGATCATCCGAGAGCAAAGGACCGAGAATGAGTCGTTGCACAAGAAATTGCAGATGGAAAAATGGGTGATTAATTATTTAGAGCAGCGCAACAAACAGTTGGAGGATGAGCACGAGCTTTATGAGCAGCAGAAGATTCGTGAAGACCGGGAATTGGCCCGTAGGAGACCTGGTGATTTGACACCAATAGATTGAGAATCCATGTTTATTCGGGTGAACGCTAATTTGGAGAGGTTGCTGGCCAAGGCTAACAAAGATAAGGACATGCTCCGGAACATGAAAAACCATTATTGGGCTCGAATGCACGTATGTAAGGCAAAAATGAAGGTGCTCAAAGGACGGTTGGCCAAGGCACTAAAACGAAGAAAAAGGCCCGATCCCCTCCACATCTTGGCTGAGGCTTCCTTGAAGGAGCATGGTTCTAAATGACTTACCTTCTGCACAAATTTCAAAAACATTTGAGCATTTTTGGTCATTTGTGAATTTTTTGGGCAAAAAACAGGTTTTCTTCCCCAACGCATAGCGCGCCGCGCACTACCCTGAAGATGGGCAAGTCCATTCCTCAAAAACTCAGCGTTTTTGGATTTTTCATGCAAAAATACACTTTCTCAGCAATTACCAAGAAATTTCGTCAAGTTTTGAGCCTCCAGAAGGTCAAAAAACGAGCAAAAAATGACTTCTGCCACCCTTTTGACATACAGGAAGAAGTCTTGGGCGATTGCAATTTTGGAGGGGAAAATGATGACCAAATTCAGAAATTCCACTTGGGTTGGAAATTAGACATCCATGCCTTTCCAACAAGCCCACTTTTGCCTCATTTGGACTCCGGAAAGTGCCTCAAACGTTGGCTCAAAGGCGCGTTATGCGTTCAAGATTCGGGCGCTATGCATCAGCACATTTTCTCAATTTTTCACCTACAGCTCAGCAAAACGCAGTTTTGACTAGGTTTGACTTTTTGGAGTCGATTTTGATCCTCCTTGATGTAAATTATGTAATTTTATGATACTTTGACACTTATTTATCTCTTCTAGAAGATTCATTCATGAGATAGGCAAAAATTGAATGAATGAATTGGTTTCCTAGCTTATAGAGGCAAGTTGTTTTGACTGCCTAGATTTTAGTGCTCAGTTTGGAATTGGTTGAAACAACTCCTAGGATAGTGAGCTCGACCCCTAGAGGCAAGGAAAGATATTAGCTTGCCTATATTATGTACTTTCTTAGTCATTTTCATGGTTGGACCCTTGAGGGAGAAAGCTTCTATTGTATTACTCATTGTATCTCTGCATTTTTGGCAAAGGAAGAAAGACCAGGGTTTTGCAGTCCTTTTCGGGATTCCTGTGGTTACATGAATTGATGGTGTGTTTCTATTTGTACTTGTAAGTTTGTTATGTGAATCATCTTCTTACTTTTTCTTCTGCAAATTAGGCAAATGAAGTGTTAAGGTAGAATTCATGGTTGCTATGCTCTGCCTTTAAGTTTGCTTAATACCAATGTTTTCAGCTGTTTAAGGAGAATTCAAGGTGATTGCTTGCTCTCCTTAGCTCCTCACCAGTCATTCTCATCCATCAAAATCTTTCAAAGGAATCAATACAGTCTCCTATCTCGCCCCAAAGAACCCCTTGCAAAAACTGTGTCCAATCCCCGCACCCAAAATTGCCTTTCCCCAATTTTCCACCAAAACCCTAAAAATCCCAAATCAAACCTTTTTATCAGTTTACTAGCCTAAAATCAGTGTTCTTTATTGGTTATCTCAGCCCGTTGAAGACCTTTTGCCGAGGTAGACCGGAGAGAGCCCTCTCCTGCCCCGTAGGGCTAGCTACGAGGCTAAGTGGTTTGATGTTGCCTTGGAGTTTACCTTTTTCAGCCTGAGGTGAAATTTCAAGCGCTAACATATTGGCGACCATACCGGGGAGAAAAAACTTGTGGTAGATTGATGTGTTTGTTTCATAAATCTTAGACGGAGCCTGAAGATTATGCTAGGTAGCCTTCGAAATGCTTTTGCTTTGCATAAGCACAAGTAGATAAACGCTGCTTCAATCAATCTCCGTGAGCTTGTGAATACAACACTTCGATTGCATTTTACCCTAGTACATTTGTAAACTCTGAACTTTTGGATGATTAGTTGAGAGTTTTCACAGGCTGAAATAATTCACCTGGCAAATCCTTTCATGAAGAATCCATCGACCTGTGCTTCATGGTGACTCCACTACAGAGAGATCAGTAGCCTTGAGCTTTTCAAGATGGACCAAATCACAAGAAGATATGCTCCCTTGAGCCGAGATCATATCCCTGGTTTTCCAAATAAAATTCTGAAGGTAGATTGGTCAAGGAATTTGCCTACATTTAAAGATGATGGTAGGAAGGACGCTGCTCTACAGCTGGTTAGATTTCACATGCATATTCGCAAGTTGAGGGTTGATTTTCCTGAAGATTGCTTGATGAAGATATTCTTGGCCACTCTGGAAGGTAAAGCCCAATCATGGTATGAAAGTTTGCCGCGTGCTTGTATTTATTGTTTAAAGGATTTTCATGCTATGTTCATTGAACAATATAAGGACTCTTATCCATCATTAACTTTAGTTCAAGACTGTTGCAAGTATGCTTATAGTTTTATTGAAAGCCTCAAGAAATATTACGAAGATGATAATTTTATGGACGTTGAGCTCATGGAGGATCTGTATGAGAATCCATTTCAGCAGCATAAAGAAAACTTAGAGAATTCCCATCAATATGATCAGGACATTTTGCACCAGAATCAAGATCAGTAGGTTGAAGATGGTCATATGGCTGAAAATGATGAAAGGGAGAATGACATTTCAGATCTGCCCACAGAAGAGAGCAGCATGCAACTCATCAAAGAAAGCTCTCCAGTTGAGATCATAGACATAGTTTTGGATTCAGATGTTCATGAAAAACAGAATGAGATCTTGGTGCAAGTAAGTGATGAATCTCCTTTCAGTAACTCAGTAATAAATGATAGTTTGAAAGCCCTGTCAGATGAAGATAATTACTATTTAAGCAGAAGAAAACAAAATGCATTGTCTCCTTTGTCTGAAGAGGAGATAGATCAGCTCTTGAAAGGTCTTGTTACAGCCCAAGCTACAAGAGATCTGCAATGCACACATAATCAGGAAAGTGTCGGGGAAACTTCTTCCTCTGTTGAAGAAGATGACTGTGTTGTAGATCAGCAAACAGATAATGTTTTCCTTCACAAAGATGATAATCCGGCTGTCATATCATATACAAATGACCTACAACACATTCACACCACAGAAGAACAAAACATTCATGATTTCCATTCAGATTTATCTTCATATGTTTCATGTGCTAAAATGCTTTTCCAAGAAGAGATCTGCCCATCCATTTGTTCAGAGTTTTTTGAAGCCCATGAGCATACTTTTACCGAAGCACATGATAAAGGCAGATCATAATTTGAAACAAAGGACACCTTGATCTTTCAGCAGGAGGTGGCAGTGGTAAATCTTCATGTTTTTCACGATCCTCTAGCAAGTTTGTTGCAACCAGTAGTGAAAATGTTTATTACAGTGTTTTGTTGCAGCCATGGTCAACTATGTTTTGGGATGCCCAGTCATAGGTTTGTACTGTTGACCAGAAGTTCTGATAGGAAGAATCAGTCAAGAAGCCATCTTCTTGATTGGTTGCATTGGCATTTTGATATAGTTTGATGTATATTGTCTTGTAAGAAACACAGGTGGTTGTCATCATGATTTCAAATCTTGATGGATTGTTGCCCTTCAATAAGCTTTGTAAGTTCTTGTTTTCGTTAATTCAGTCATGAGTCATTTGTGAAACAGGTTTCAGTCATGTTGGTTTCATAATTGTGTCGGTTTGAGTTAGTTTTCAGTCAATAAATGAGCAGAGTCTTGTGTCGTTTGCCGAAATAATGACTCCATTGCCCAATGGTTGAAAGCACTAGTTTGCTCTCCCAGAGATCTGAGGTTCTTGGCACCTCCAAAGAGCTACCATCCCCATTGGAGCCAATTTTAGTGTCAGTCTTCCTCCAGTGATAAAATATGCTCTTACAAAGTGATTTTGAAGTATCAAGGTCAAATTTTGTCATTTCAGTGAGTCTTCAAGCAAAATTTGGTCACTAGGCATTAGGTCTAGGGTTTGCTCTCACTCTTTTCAAAGTTGCCCAAATGCCAATCTATGTCACTTTTCAGCTGATTCTATCATCATTCATATGGTTTTCATTATCATCTTAGTGTCTAATGAGTCATTTTACACGTTCATGCTTCAGCTGCACCTAGGCAAGGTCATTTCCCTCTCCTAGGGTTTTGAAAGGCAATTTCTCTTGGACAGTCAAATCATCAGCAAAACTTGTTTCCTGATGTTCATACACCTTCCCATATCCTTAAAATACCTTACCAAATGCTTCCCATCACTGAGATTCCCCAAATTCCTCATTTTCGCACAAACCCTAGTTTCTAGCTACAACCTGGCATTTTTCTAGGTTGGGCCTGTGTTTTTCCCTTTTGGACCCCTTCCCCTCACTCAATCTCTGAGATTCCACTTTCCCCTGCTTCCTAACATCCCTCCCAACTTCCAAAAATTTCCCCAAGAATTTAGAAGCCC
>APFE030117057.1:272469-303962 GCA_000404065.3 Pinus taeda
TCCCCAAATTCTTCATTTTCGCACAAACCCTAGTTTCTAGCTACAACCCGGCAATTTTCTAGGTTGGGCCTGTGTTTTGCCCTTTTGGACCCCTTCCCCTCACTCAATCTCTGAGATTCCACTTTCCTCTGCTTCATAACATCCCTCCCTACTTCCAAAAATTTCCCCAATAATTTAGAAGCCCCTTATCCCCTTCATTTCGCTTCATTTCGACAAAATTCCTTGTTTCACACATCGGGATAAGTTTCACTCAAATGGTGTTTTAGAGCAATAAAAGATGCATTTGGGAAAACTGAGAGAGGTTTTTGTCCACAACATTCCAAAGAAGAAAAAATTCCTTCACTTTTTTCACAGGTGTCATGGTTTTAGAGAAGTGTCAAAATTACAATCACCAGATCGAAGGAGGTTGGCCAAGGCACTAAAACGACAGAAAAGGCCCGATCCACTCCAAATTTTGGCCAAAGCCTCTTTGAATGAGCATGGTACTTGACTGGGGACTCCCAGCCCAAATTTCCAGAAATTTGGAGAAAATTTTGTCAATTGTGAATTTTTTGTGCCACACACAGGTTTTTGCTCCCAACGAGTCGCGCACTGTGCGCAACCCTTCCGATTGGGAGGTCCATTTCAGGAAAAGTTTGTGTTTTTGGATTTTTCATGCAAAAATACACTTTCTCAGCAAATACCAAGAAATTTCACCAAGTTTTGAGCCTCCATAAGGTAAAAAAAAAGAAGAAAAAAATGACTTTCTGCCACCTTTTTGACACACAGGAAGCAGTCTTGGGAGATTGCAATTTTGGAGGGGCAAATGGACACAACATTCAAAAATTCTAGTTGGGTTTGAAAGTAGACATCCAGAACTTTCCGACAAGCCCACTTTTGCCTCATTTGGACACCTGGAAGTGCCTCAAAAACTGCTACATAGGTGCGCGACCCGTTCAGAATCAGTGCGCGACTCGTTGGGCAATTTTCACAGAAATTGTACCTATAGCTCAGCAAAACGCAGTTTTGACTAGGTTTGACTTTTTGGAGTGGATTTTGATCCTCCTTGATGTAAACGATGTAATTTTTTGATATTTTGACACTCATTTATCTCTTCTAGAAGATTCATTCATGAGATAGGCAAACATTTAATGAATGAATTGGTTTCCTAGCTTATAGAGGCAAGTTGTTTTGACTGCCTAGATTTTAGTGCTCAGTTTGGAATTGGTTGAAACAGCTCCTAGGATAGTGAGCTCGACCCCTAGAGGCAAGGAAAGATGTTAGATTGCCTATATTATGTACTTTCTTGGTCATTTTCATGGTTGGACTCTTGAGGGAGAAAGCTTCTATTGTATTACTCATTGTATCTCTGCATTTTTGGCAAAGGAAGAAAGACCAGGGTTTTGCAGTCCTTTTTGGGATTCTTGTGGTTACATGTATTGATGGCGTGTTTCTCTTTGTACTTTTAATTTTGTTATTTGAATCATCTTCTTACTTTTTCTTCTGCAAATTAGGCAAATGAAGTGTTAAGGTAGAATTCATGGTTGCTATGCTCTGCCTTTAAGTTTGCTTAATATCAATGTTTTCAGCTGTTTAAGGAGAATTCAAGGTGATTGATTTCTCTTCTTAGCACTTCACCAGTCATTCTCAATCCATACAAATCTTTCAAAGGCATCAATATAGTCTCCTACCTTGCCCCAAAGAAACCCCTGCGAAAACTGTGTCCAATCCCCGCACCCAAAATTGCCTTTCCCCAATTTTCCACCAAAACCCTAAAAATCCCAAATCAAACCTTTTTATTAGTTTACTAGCCTAAAATCAGTGTTCTTTATTGGTTATCTCTGCCCGTAGGGCTAGCTACGAGGCTAAGTGGTTTGATGTTGCCTTGGACTTTACCTTTTTCAGCCTGAGGTTAAATTTCAAGCACTAACAGGGTAGCTTGTTGATTCTCACAGATTCTTTGCAGCTCCATGATCTCATGCTGGTCGTCAAGCTATTTTTTCCTCTACTCCAAATACCTGATGATCCATTTGGCCCTCTCCAAATTGAGTGACAAGTCTTGGATCTCTGTGCTCTGCTCCTGGATAGTCATCCTAAGTTTGGCACTCTCGACATATGCATCATCATCCTGAATGAGGATGAAGTCAGCCTCCTATTCACCTGATGGCCCCTCGTCATGCATGGGCCTCTTTCCCTTGTCCTGTACCTGTGTCGTTGATGCCAGAAGTGAGGCCCCTTCCACCCTGGGTGGAGATAACACTCGCTTTGCTGCTGCAAACAAGTGCCTACTGCCTCTTTGATATGTAATGAATACTAGCATAGTAGTGGTCTCATGGCACCCATACTGATGAGAAGGACCATCTATCTCATGCTCTACCTCTGATAGTACCTGTGAAGTGCTGAAGAGGTCACAGGAGATGAAGTCCTCCCAAGCAATGCCCTGCAATCCCAACTGATGATCCACCAAAATCTGGCTAAGAGAAAAGTGATAAATGTTGTTAAGTTTCTGCTGAGGGGTCTTATGCTACATGAAGGTGTTCATCCTCTCTATGTTCCTACAAATGAAAAATGGGAGGTTCACCATCTGCACCCTGGTAAAGTGCATGAGAAACCTAGTGTGATAGGTATATAGACGAGAGAACCTCCCCTCACAGCTGAAGTATTTCATGATCAATTTCATGAGTGGAGCATACTCATCTTTCAAATCTCTGAATGGAAAGACTCTTGTAAGTTGCCTCAAGAATCTGCCTTAGTGTAAGGCTCATAGTGTTGCCTATCCACCTTCTTTTTTTTGTGCCACTATTCTCCAACATTCGGTATGCCGGTTACCACTGATATAGTTTCGGGTCTCAATGTGAAGGTGACCTCGGCCAAGATAGACTGACCTCCATGTAGGTGAAGCACAAAAAGACAGTCCAACTCATGATGAACTCTAACATTAGCCACCCTTTGACAAAATTCAAAACATGATAGATGCTGGAAACATGACATGGCAAGAGGGCAAGCCTGGAATTCAGTGAGGGTAGTTGGCTTATCCCTAACATGTTTGCCACTCTTGTGATTTATCCTGGGAGCCTGTTCTTCCCAGGATGAATCACTTTGTGTCTCCATCTTGTACTCTGATGAATGCTCTGATGCCATGACTGCTGTGTGTACTATACTTGGGTTGTCCTTTGATGATGGTGTGAAACTAGGCGTTGTTGTGATATCTGCCACCAAGGGGAACAATGAAACAAGGGAGTATTAGGAAGGGAGTAATATGATGGGAATAGGGGTTATGGGGAGAAGTTTGTTTAGGGATATGTAGGGGGTTTGGGTATTTGATAGGGTAGGGTTTTGGGGTTTTGATAAGGTAGGGTTTTGGGGTGTTATGTTGACAAATAAGAGGAGGGGATAGGGAATAGGGTTTGTAGTGTTTTAGGGTAGGGATAATAGGAAAAATGAGAAAGGGGGATAGGGAAAAATGGCAAGCAGGGGAAAAATGAGGAGTGAAAATGGAACCTTGGCACTAACACCACAATTTTGCAACCCTAGCCACCATAGTTTTGATGTTTTTGAGTGGTTGGTTTTATGAGTTTTGTGGCAATTAAACATAGCCAAGAACCACCATATCATTCATAAAATTTGATGAGAAAGCCATGATATAGAGCCTACTTGTCAATTTAAGGGGTTTCAAAAGCAATTTGAGGAAATTTGGCATGATTTCGGGCCTTTGTGGGTGTGTGCTATGTGCCAAACCTAGTGCTCCGTGCCCGTTATATGTGCCGCACCCTTGTAAAATTTGCACTATGGGGAGGCTCTGTGTGTGCCATGCCCTGTGTGTGCGCCGCGCCCCTTTGTCTGTGTGCCGCGCTCTGGAAACTGCCTCCAACTCACTCCAAACACGAACTTTGTTCTCTCAATGCTTTGCAATGTTTCCCTATGAACTTGATTTGCACAATGACTTTGATTTTGGTGGAAACTTGTATATAAAGGCTTTGAAGTCATGGGTTTAATATTTTCCTCTTCAAAAACCCATTTTGCTAATGTTGTGTTTTGACACTTTTTCACTGAATTAAAGCAATACTGAATTTCACTTTTCCCTTTGAAATTTTAGCTCAAATGATGAAATTTTCGGCACTCTTTGCAGGGCTTGCATGACAGGGCATTTAGCCATGGAAACCATGACTTCACCTGAAGAAATCAACTGATGACTTTTTTGCAAATTTTATCACAAATGACACTATTTGACTTTTCTTCAAAATAGAGTTTTGAAGAACAGTCGAAGTCTATCAACATGATGATGAAACTCTCTAAGTCATAACTCTGTAAGGGCCTCACTCTAGCCTGCATGGCTTAATTAGACATGGTTGAAGACCAAATTGATTAATCCCTAAACCTAATGATCGAAAATGACTTTTGTCCATTAAAGGACTAGACCTTGACTGTTATGGAATTTAGTGATCATTGACAAAATACCAAAGCTAGCAGGAGCCAGACATGAGGGGAAATGACTAGCATGACCTTTTCCGTCAGATTATGGTATGCCCCTAGCAGAATGCAGCTGTGTGAATGGAGCGGGACTCCTAAAAATGAAATGCATAAAGAGTTTTGATCTCTAATGGAGGACTGACCAGACTGACTCTAACAGATCCATTCTGGATCACCACATCACATCAAAAGCAAGACAAGCTTGTGGCATCACATCATTTGCTCCAAATGCAAGTCTCATAGCAGCATTATCTCCTTACAATTCAACATAATCTAGCGAACTCCTGATCACTTAGATGAGTGGTCAATTTATAGGAGGACGAAGGAGGTTTTGTCATAAATGGTGGCATTGAATGGCCTTCTGTACTTAGAATTAGTTCCATGGAGGAAAGGATGAGAGGATAGGATGCACCTTAACTCATTCCTCATCCATTTTCGAGCACATAGGAGTAGATAAATGAGGGAAGCTTCTAGATGACTCCAAGAGATAAGAATATTCACCAAACCCCAATTGAATTTCACTCAAATTCTCCTAGCGCAACCTAAAGAGGGCTTAGGTGCTTTACAAAGTGTTGGGTGCAAAAAGGTGTCTTTTAAAACTCCTATTTATCCCACATTAATTATCAACCTGGGTAAGTCCTCTTATCTCAAGAGTGTACACAATATGTGCACGCTATAATCCCAAAGAGTAATGCTTCCTAAATCATAGTATAGATCATTCAAATACAAGAGTAAATGGATGCTTTTAATAAATCCCAATTGAAATTAAAGAAAACTTAATCCTCTAATGAAATCAAATCATACATCCATCAAAGTAACAACAACCATTAGTTGAGGATATAGTAGTGATAACTCATTCCTCTTTTAACTGATTTAATCTAAATAAAAAACAATCCTCAATAACCAATACAAGGAGCAAACAATCCCAATCTGAGAGCTTCAACAAAAATAGTCAATACTCTTTACAGTTGATGATCTCAAATAGAATATGTAATTGAATAACTGAATCTGTAATAACAATAAACTGAATCAACAACACTACTACGGATTATACAAAGCAGAACGATTCTGTTAATATTGGAAAATAAGAAACAACAAAGCGATACAATTGCCAAAAGTAAGAATTCATTCAAACCATTACACTGCGGAAATAAAAAATGCATGATACAGGAACAACAAGTGAATCCACCATGGGCCGGGCCCTTAACTGCCAATGAATACCGCGGGATTACTTCAGGAAATGCGAAGGAACAACAACTCTACTTATATATTAATCATCAAATTTGGAAGCATTATAGTAATTTGTGTCTTCTTAGCAGTGAGAGTCTACAAATAAAATTACAATTTAGAATAATAATCATTCCATCCCCCTCTCCTCCTATCCTATCCTATCTATCTCTAATTTAATAATCCATCTAATTCTCCATAATTCCCCATTCTCCTGTCTTTGATCTCTATTTTCATTTAAATACACAAAGAGTAGAGAGAAGTTACAACAAAGATGATTAAAAAATGATTCTCATTACAAAATTGGATTGTTCTCAACAAATTGATCAACAAGATCATATCTGAAATATTTTTCCATCAGCATTCAACAGGAACATGTCGAATTTGGTATTGCAACTGAGATAATTTGGAAAACAACCACAATAGAGAATATGATAAAAACATCTTTAGAGAACCTTTCATTTCTCTTAATATATATTGAATTTGGAAAAACAGCTTAACACAAGACTTGTTTGGTCCGTTGTACAAAACCCATGTTTTGGATTTTCTAGATTCTTCTCCATTTGCCCAAAAATTGTCACTTCTTACTCTAGCGAATTTCTTAGTTGGCACATTAAATGATGAGCTGGAGATCAAATTTGCAATATGGAAAATATCTTGGAGGCTAAAATGGTCACTGATGTTACAACAAATTTATTAATAAACCATCATTGGTAAAATCATGCATAACAATCATCAATTTATGAAAAATAAAGGAGAAGAAATAATATTTATCCATAAGAGCATAAATAATTATAAGATGGAATTACATAATAAACCATGATAAACCATGATAAACCATGATAAATGATATGATAAAGAATGGTAGAAATGGGTGAAATAGGCATTAAAGAGTGATAATAATAATGACAAACTAGCGGCCCAACATAGAGCGCCCTAACAATGTATCTACCTACGTTGCAGAGAACCTTGGCAGTGTATCTACCTGCGCTGGTCCCTTTAGAGACCATTTCTGGATGTCTTAGGTCATGAAACTTTTTGGGAAGGAGGAAGTCAAAGGGGTGACTTGTTTAGGGCATGTAGCAACTAAACTTAGGGTTTGATGAGCCCTAAAACACTGATCTGAATGTTGGGATTTGATGTGCCCAAATAGATCTGTAACAACTACCTCCTACAACATGAAGTTGGAAAAATGCCAATGTCGAATGAAATGCTTTATGATGTGATGAGGAGGTATCGAAGTGGAAGGTGACTTGCATCAATTATAATACATATATCATGATATTTGATTTTACATGATTTTCTGAGGGAAGGCATACCCATGCTCAACTTATAAACTTTCATTACATGTACATAAATAGTCGTCTACAGATATAGACCCATGATCAGAATGACTATCAATGTAAAGCCATCGTACATATGATTTAGTACTCCTGATAGCGCAGCCTCGATGGATGAAACTAGATCTGGCTTATTCAACTATTCACTTAAGTACAACTCTAACCATGTGAATATGTGATCTGAAGTCAAACATGGGAAGACACCATCTGATTACCAGCCAATTATGTAAGCTGTTAATATATGTAAGAGAAAACACCTATAACGATAATGATCCTCAAGGTACTGCAGTATATTTTGCATGGTGTGAATGGATGATTTGATGTCAAACACCATACAAAGTCTTTTGGTCGAAGGCCATTGATGTATTCCTATCACTAAAAGTGAGAAACCTACCATTGATGCATGCAAGCCTCAAGGTACTGAATGGGTGTTTCTAAATCAACTTCTTGGATAATGAGTTGATGTCAACAAGAAGCGACTTGTCGTAGGAGGGCCTTGATGTATCCCACATCAATGACATGAAATGAGTGTAGTGATTTTTAGAGATGGAATTTTACTGACAACACAAGGTCTAAGAATGGCGGTCATGAAAATGAGGGTTTATGGTATTGCAAAAGATGGATTTTGACTGGATGACTTCTCTTGAACATGTCGACGACATTAAAGTGAATTGGTAGCATTGACCCAAAACAAAGTGATGGATGGTATTATAGACCAATGGTGTGATAACCATCAAGCTAATAACCCAACCCAAATAGTCACAGTGATGGAGTGAAAGTGTCATGTTCAAGAGTGACCTACTGCCATAAGCCAGTTTTCCTCTTTTCCCATTTTCCCAGTCATTGCTGACTAGTACCTCTTTATTTTTATCAAGCTTGACGAGGATAACATATGATTGTTGTATAATTTTGACCCTTCGGGCAAATCCATCGCTATTTGATGTTTTAATGAGTCCAGCGAGGGTGAAACTCAGTCTTGTCGAGGTGGACAATTTTGTTGCTATTTTGATGTTAAAATGAGTTTAAGACAAAGGTAACTCGGCCCTTTTCATGTTTAGATAATTTGAAAAGGGAAAAAAAGAAAACTCCACAAGTTATTTTTTGTAAATTAATCTCTCAAGTCTGAAAAAGTGTAAAATAATACAAGAGAGATATGAATTCCAATCTGTTAACAAGTTGGAAAGGACAAGTGCATGGAAATCTTTTCATATTTAAAGAATCTGAAAAGAGCTTAAAGAGAACTCCATTTTGAGGAATGAGTAGTGTCTAGGATAGCAACTGGTTCCGGTGATGTTGAAACTTCTCAAAACATGTTGATTTATGTGAAGAGGCTGGCTAATAAGACCACTCATTACAATTGTTCCTCAAAAAGGGTAAAACAACCAAGTGAAAGTGTATGATCAACCAAAGGGATGGTGGTGATGGGATGAAAAAAACCAAGGCTCATCTGATAAAAGAGGCTGATAGAATGGAAATCACAAAGGTTAAAATGGAAATGGATTCATTTTTAGACAAGCTTGAACCATAGGGAACTATGCTTGATTCAGTTTCATGTTTACACAAACTTGAAACGAACAAACTATGCTTGGATTCAGTTTCATTTTTACATAAGCTTGAAACAAAAAACTATGCTTAAATTCAGTTTCATTTTTACACAAGCTTGAAATGAAGAACTATGCATGAGATTAGTTTACATGCCCCCAACATGATGTAAGGGAGAGTCTCCTGTAACCAAATGGAAGTCGCTGCGGTGAAGCCGGATGGTTATCCAACACCTTTTTGGCTTCGTCTAGATAGGGACAAAGGTGAATGGGGTGATTCCCTTCACATAACCTACAGGAAAACTTAACTTTACCATTAGGTGCATGCTGCCCAAGCTTCATTACATTCACCTAAGTAGACTACTTGTGGCTATCAGGTGAATGGAATGAAGGCTCATATACGAGATCAAGTGAAAGACTCAATTAGGATTTTACGAGATCTAATCAAAGTCTCGACTTGGAACTGGGACATTGTCTCATTTTTTAATGAGCTTGACACAAGAAAAGGAACTCTGCTCAGGTTCCTTGTTTCATTTTTTAACGAGCTTGACACAAGACAAGGAACTATACTCGTATTCCTTGTTTCATTTTTTAACGAGGTTGACACAAGACAAGGAACTATCCCCATAGAAGTTGTTTCATTTTTTAATGAGGTTGATACAAGAAAAATAACTATCCTCGTACTTCGATCACAACTCATAAGAGGTCATGAAGGAGAGATCTGGTTCCAATGCCCCCAGTACATGATGTACAACATCACTAAATTGATCATTAGTTAATGTAGGCATGGAACTGGTTGCGGCATAATTAATCCATGGCGAGGATGATACCAATGGTACAAAAGGACCATTTAGGGAAGATGGTTGACTGAAAACCATATTTGGACCAGAAACTAAAAGTTGGTCAATGGTGACAATTCGACCTTCATGCAGGAAACAAATCACTCGAAAGAGTGTTTAAACAATATCTCCCATGTCATAAACATAGTCACGCCCAAGAATTAAATTGTAATCTAAAGGGCCAAGGACTACCATCACATTCAGATAAACAATTTTTCCTCCTAAAGTAATAGGTAACTGAAGGAGTATCCCTAATGGTTGATTGGTTCCTCTGTTAAAAGCCAACAAATTTTGGGTAACAGGCACTAGTGGCAGCAAATTGAGTGCTTTCCAAGCAGTTGAGGAGAGGATACTCACATATGCATCTTCATCTATAATAGTGTCAAATACAATCATATTAAAAACTTGTACTATGATATGGAAAGGCACATAAGAAAGAAGAATAAATCCTGCCAGTCAATTCCAATCAAAGGAAGTGACCAAACTACTTGGAGGGGGCACCGTAGAAATGGGAGAATTAACCCCTTGAGTTATGAGAGTGGGAGGATTTTCCTCCTATTTTGATGGAACAGGCGGATTGCCCCCAAGCTCATTTGAATCTAAAGAAACAAAAAGAACCTAAGTGGTATCATATTCACTCTCTTTGGGAAAGGTACGATTTACTGAAGGTGAAATCGGGTCAACTATTACCTTAAACTATTGATTTAGGTCAGGTATAGATTCATAGGATTCACTTTCAGAGAGTGGGTTTGACCGATAGTTGATTTTGGTCAGTCAATTCATCAACTAGCGAAGGATTTAGGGAGA
The DNA here is from genome assembly GCA_000404065.3 of Pinus taeda. NCBI lineage: Eukaryota > Viridiplantae > Streptophyta > Pinopsida > Pinales > Pinaceae > Pinus > Pinus taeda. The sequence continues at coordinate 282,673 of APFE030117057.1, forward strand.
GCTTCCTATAACTAGATGGAAAGCAGGATGGTTATCCAACACTTCTTTTGTTTCATCCAGATAGGGACAAAGGTGGATGGGATGATTCCCTTCACATAACCTACAGGGAAACTTAAATTTTCCCTTCTTTCCATGAAATTTACTACCACTAATTGATGGTGTGTCACCAACATGATCTCCAGAAGTTGATGACATAGGATGATGTGAACAGGAAGACCATTCTTCTAAGATCTGAGGAATATCAGGACAATTTTGAAGAAGGTGGTCTCCTGCACAAAGTTTTCATGGATATTGAACTTTGTGAGGCTTGAAGGATGGTTTCTCATCAGATGTTGCATTCAAAGCAATGGTTTCTTGGTTGGCCCTTCGCTGAATTTAGTTCTTCTTATTCTTCTTATCCACCTCATTACTAGTACCAATACTTTCACCATGTGAAGAGGAAGAAGGGGAGGAAGAAATAACTGAGGAAGAAGGCAAAGGGTCAACTTTAGGATCAACTGGAGGTTGATTTTGTCTAGTTGGAGGTGTACTCAATTGTAAAGAAATCAAAACATTTTGAACCAAGGAGGTTGAAAAAAGTGATACAAGAAATCCAATGAATCCTGGAAGGGACAACGTAGCCATATAGGGAGCAACAATATTTTTGAAAGCAGGAAAAGGACTAGGATTCCCATAAAAAGGAATTACTTGATTGGTGGACTCCAGATTTGTCGCCATATGTTTCAACCTAAGATCAACTAAGGAGTGAGCATGGAGGATGTTATCTGTGGTAAATTAATTTTATTTTAATCAAAGTAACATAACAAAACAAAAGAGGGATAATCTAGGCAAAAGGTTTACCAAGCAACTATGAATTGCAGAATACCTCCTGGCGAACCAAGAAGTATGGGCATGTAATCTCCCTGAATGTTGTGTTCGGTGTATTACAGTGTACAAGCCGGCCAACTCAGTTACCTAAAGATGGATGGAAACCTAGTGTTGTCCTCCCATATATACCCAAAAGTACGTGGAGGCCCAATCCGTATAAGCGTTGTCTAATGCAAAACCGCATAGTGAGAGCATTCCCATATACTTTACGTACTGTAACACCACCCTATATACCCGAAGATACATGGATGAGCTACAATATTCTCATGTACGTGGAATGGGGTATCACAGTTGGGATGTATTGTAAACAAGTTAGCGGCAACTGCTTTGTTTCGATGCTGGAACATGTCTCTAGACCTCTAAATGTGTTTTGTTAGGTGATAATGCACCATAAGAAAAATTCAGATAAATTTTAAGTTGATCTTCTTTAGAATTTTCCTTTCAAGGTTCACCATATGATGTATGTTTTCAATTCGTAAAATGTAACTAATATGATAAGCATTCTTTACATTCAATTTAACAATGAAAATCCTTAGCTAGTAGGGATAGAGCAATCAAATTTTAACAAATAGCAAAGAGAAAATCTAATGCAATTTCCCTAGTTATTCCTTCAAGCATTCACAAACTACAATATGAACGATGCAAGTTTTTCTTTTTGAATCCCTTAATTTTATGATGAACAAAAAGGAAATATGCACATACAATCAATCAATCTTTCATAAGAACGAAGACTTTGACGATAGTTCTGTTTCGAAGGAAAATAAGACTTTATGACACTTTATTTCGAACAAAGATTAATAAACTATATTCTAACTTTATCTATAGACTGATAAAGACAAAGAAAACATTAAAGAAATGTTAATCAATCAAATCAAAGTAGGCTTGGCAAAGGAGATAAAACAAATTTATTTGAGACATGAGATTCATTGATCCATCAGCAAGCAAACAAACAGAGAAAACTTGGGAAAAACACTTTCCAAATGTGGGAATTCGACCTAAGGTTGATCAACGTAGGTCAAAAAGGGCCTAACTATGTTGCAGAGCACTGTCTCTCACTCAAGGGTGCTCTACAGAGCATTGTTCCCTGACCAAGCCTGCGCTGATTTCTAAGAGGCCACTCAAGAGTCATCTAACCTCAATTTTTGACCAAAATTCAATGCAAAAGGGCTGAAATACAATCAATGAACACAAATAAGGTTTAAAAGGATGTATTAGGAGGTAGATAAGCTACTAGGAAATAGGATTCTTCCACAGTGGAGTCGCCAATTCGTTTTGGAGAATTTAGTATCTATGGATAAATACTAATTCACTAGACAAGTAGTTGTGCCTAGAACAACAATTTAAAGTGTTTTAGACTTTTCATATAAGCAGTATATAAGAAGAGAGGATAGAAGGCCTACCTGTAGTTCCTCTTTCCTCTTGTCTCCCTTGTATCGATTTTGCCGCTCCTTCTCGTACTTAATTCATTTGAGAAGTACCCTGTAAACACAACAAAAGAGAAAAACCGATCAAAGCATACAATCCATTGAACATAAATGAAAGGAATTAGAAGAAATTCATGCATATAAGCATTATGAAAGAACACAAAATATGGAAAAAGGTTCAAAAACTTTATTAGATAGAAGAAGGAACTACAACCTTCAGTGTCTAATTCAAGGTCACTCCTCCAGTTTGGATCCCATCCACATCACAAAAAAATCACAACAAGCTTGTGGCATCACATCATTTGCTCCAAAGTCAAGTCTCATAGTAACATTATCTCCTTACAATTCAACATAATCTAGCCAACCCTTGATCACTTAGATGAGTGGTCAATTTATAGGAGGATGAAGGAGGTTTTGTCATAATTGGTGGCATTGAATGGGCTTCCATACTTAGTATTAGTTCCATGGAGGAAGGGATGAGAGGATAGGATGCACCTTAACTCATTCCTCATCCATTTTCAAGCTCATAGGAGTAGATAACCAAGGGAATATTCTAGATGACTCCAAGAGATAAGAATATTTCCCAAACACCAATTGAATCTCACTCAAATTCACCCAGCAAAACCTAAAGAAGGCTTAAGTGCTCTGCAGAGCACCCTAACAGTGTATCTACCTGCATTGCAGAGCACCCTAGCAGTGTATCTACATGTGCTAGTCCCTTTAGAGACCATTTTTAGATGTCTTAGGTCATGAAACTTTCTGGGAAGGAGGCATTCAAAGGGGTGACCTTTTTAGGGCATGTAGCAACTGAAATTAGGGCTTGATGAAGTCTAAAACACTGATCTGAATGTTGGGATTTGATGTGCGCAAATAGATCTGTAACAGTGGGGACATTGATATGTCTATTGCCCAATTATTATTAAATACATTGCATTGGGGATAAACAAACCAAAAGTGAATGGAGTATCGAGTCATGGGAGGAAAACATTGACAGTTGGGAACCTAGTGGAGTGGAACCCTGATGGGACGATTTTTGAGACAGCACAAAGAATCTTTTTGATACTTGGGAGGAATGTTTAGATTCCCTTGGAGCTGAATTTTGAGAGAGCTAGAAATATACCAAGTTTATACTCACATTGACCATAATGTTTCTAGGAGTTTGATGGAATTTTTATATTTCTTATCTAAGCAGTGGGTTTTTCAGATTTAGAATGTTGAGGGCGAAACCATGAAGGTGGAACCTTGACACAGGAATCTGCATGGAATCTAAAAGATTCTTTAAAGGCCCGAATATGACAGTTTTAGAACCAAACCATATTTACACTATTTTTTCTTAGTTTTTCACAAGGAACATGATAGGTGTCATGCGGAAAGAGTTAATTTTGCGGACAAAACCAACCTCCCTAGAAGCTTAAGGCTTTCTAGTGACAAACAAGACCATTAAGAACAATACTTCTCTAAACATGCATTTACCATATAAGAAATCAGGTGTTTAGATCCTACCTGTAGTCCAACGCTGTTGTAGTAGTCCAGCCTCGTCAATCCGGATGAGCTCCTCCTTCTCTCCGAAACCTGCATTCACTAACAATCAAACGATTAAATAGCACCTGAATATCTCATAAAATAAAACATATTCAACATACAGACCAAGGAGTATATGGAACAACTCATTAATAACAAATTGTTGAGAAGAATGGACTTATTTGTATTAATAGGAAACAAAAGAAACCATTACAACCTGAGCCTTGGTGTTGTGCAAGTTCCTCCCAGGGTCCATCAAGAGTTTTCCTTTACTTTGATAAGCTCACCCACTTCCAAGTGAAACAAGAAAGGATGGGAATCTCTCCTCACAAGCTTCTACAAGGAAGTCCTAATTCCAGTAGCATCTACCCTTTGGAATGTTCAGCCTTTAACCTCCCCTCCTCTGGCCCAATGCCTGTATTTATAATTCTCTAGAGGAAGTTAATCAGGTCTAACATCAATGGGATAAGCCCCTCTTTTGGATGGGGTAGCTCCTCTCTTGATGGGATAAGTTCCTCTTTCATAGGGATACATGAACCATCTGGAGGTGCTCAATACACGTCAAACAAGCTTCTAGAATGCTCTAGAAATGACCACAAGTAACTTTTTTAAGATGAAACTCGCGCCTTTTGACCTTTGCAGGAGTACGCACCCACCCCTTTACATACAGAGCGTGCAAGGACGCAGGTATTGTGAACTTGGGATGCGTACACGTAGGTAAGGTAGAGAGAAACTGCGTACCCAGAGATAAACATGTTTTTAATGGCTTTCTCTCTTTCTTGAAGTTTGACATGGAGAGCAAAGGTATGAGGCTTGCCAAGGAGGATAGTATGACTATTGATGGAGCCATACTAAATGTAGATAGTCATGGTGACAAATTTTAGTCTAACACCCCTTGTAAGATCTTTTGTGCTGTGGCATAACCAGATTGATGCCCCCCACATGCACCTAAATGACAATCATTGAGGACTTTTTCAGTGTCCTCATGTGTGAGGCACCTTCGCAGAATTGTATCAACACCACAATGGTAAAGTGTATCACTGACAATCATGTAGTCTTTGGCTTGGTATCGAGTACACCATTGTTCAAAGCGAGAGGTGTTAGGCCTAAAGGTTTGGTTTTGGAGATAGATTAGTATATCTCCATACCATGGATCACTTGATGATATCAGAAATAGAGTTTCATCCATGATTGATGCTTTAGATGTTGAATTGTTGGAGGAAAATGGGAGGTTGCATAGTAACTCCGTGAAAACTAGAGATTTCTTTTATTTGGATTTGGTGAAATCCATATTAAAGTATCGCAAAATGGCTATCCATTTTGAATATTTTCCCCCTAGTAATTGACTTGACAGAATGTAAGTCATAGTGTTGCAATCTGACAGAATAGTAGTTTTGCAAAAGAGGATATAGTGTCGAAATCTTTGTACTACTTGAGCAGCTGCTAGAGCCAGTTTTTCAAGATAGGAGTACTTTCTTTCTATATCATTTAGTTTTGACTTAAATAATAAACTGGATGTTCAATTCCTTTGTCTTTTTGTACTAAAACCATGGCGATGGTTGTATCTGTTGCAGCGAAATATAGGTTAAAGTCTTTTCGATAGTCAGGAGCATACATTAATGATGCTTTTATTAGGGAATCCTTTAAAGCATCAAAGGAAGCTTGCGTAACCTGATCTCAGTTGAAGGGCACTCTTTTTTCAAAAGACATGTATAACCTTTAGCAAGTTCGACATAATTTGGAATGAACCTCCCTAGAAGGTTTGCTTTCCCTTGGAGTTTCTGAATCTGTAGCAAACTTGAAGGTGGAGGCATGTCGATGATTGCCTAAACCTTAGATGGGTTGAGTCGAATTCCGTCCTTAGAAACTACAAAACCAGGTAATCGACCAGAACGAACACAAAACACACACTTGTGCGGATTGAGTCGTATCTTGTAGTGTCGGCAACGTAGAAATATAGTTCTCAAATGCTATGGATGATCAGTCTGTTTTCATGAATGAGTGAGTAGATTGTCGAGACATGGTTGAATGATGTGTTTGATGTCATGGAAAGCATTGTTCATTGCCCTCTGTAAAGTTTCCCCTGCGTTCTTCAAACCGAAAGGTAGTTTACAGTATGCGAATGTGCCCCATGGGCATATAAATGCAATCTTCGACTAGTCCTATGGGAAGATATTGAGTTGATTGTATCTAGAAAATCCATCCATGAATGAAAATATTTCACATCTGGCACATTCATCAATTATCTGGTCGATGAAGGGTGTAGGGTAGTTGTCCTTTGGACAAGCTTGATTTACATCCCTGTAATTGACACACACTCTAATCATTCCTTTCTCTTTCCTCACAGGAACAATATTAGATACCCAATTAGTTAGAGGAATAGGGTAAATGAAACCAACATGTAAAAGTTTTTCAACATTTTCCTTAATGGCAGCGGCTTTCTTCGGGTGAACCCGTCGAAGCCATTGTCCTACTGGTTTGACATCTAGATACATCTTGATTTCATGTTCAATGATGCTTGAGTCAATGCCTGACATTTATTCATATGACGATGCAAAGACATCTCTGAATTCATGAAAGAGAGCGCAATATATTTCCAGTTCTAAAGGAGAACAAGATTTGCCAACATGAATATTCTATACAACATTAGGTTTGGTCGAGATATTTATGGCAATAGTCTCTTCGATATTGGATAGATTTTGCTCAGAATCCACCGTATTTATAGTATTTGATATAAAATCAAAAACTGAAGGATGATTAAGGTCACTGGAATAATCTTCGTCGTTATCTTGAAGATGGGAACGATGGTGGTAATCTTCCCATGGTGCCTCTCCTATCATCATTGACTGAATGATTCCTTCGTCTGTAGAATGTATACAAGACCAAGGATCTCAAGAGGTGCTATATTCTAGAGACTTATCTATCCAAACAATAAATGAGTGTTGACTTGGGTTTGCTACCCAGGTCCAAAAAATTGATTGCTACAAAACTTCTATGGGGCTTGGGGGCAACACCTAGCGATGATCCATACTAACAAAATGTTCAGAAATCTTATTAATCTTTGATGACATAGAAGATACCATATTATAGGTTTCCACTATGGCCACTTTTTCCAGATTACTCAGAGGCAGGAGGGAAAAAGTACCCATCAAGGCATGGTCTTTTAGGAGACCTACTCTGACATTTTGAAGCGATTGAGAGCTTCCATGGATCATTGGAATGCTTCTCGTAGCTTGTGAACTATTGGGGAAAAGGTTAGTTTGTCAACAATTTTAATTTTGCCTTGGAAGGGAAATGAAATCTTTCTAAAATATGTTGACACAACAGTAGCCATAGCATAAATCCAGGGCCTTCCTAGTAGGATATTGTAATCAAGGTTTCAATCGATGACCTTGACTTCGATTTCTACTATCTTTCCCCCACAGTTCAACTTGGAAGTTACTTAATATGCCATACGGCGTGTATGTTCTTCCATTGAACACTTTTAATGTCATTGATAATTGTGACAAGGGTGGTGAGCCTAAAGTTTTCCAGCAACTCATTAACATAATACAGGTAGATGCCCCTTCGTCAATGATTGTTCGATGAATAGTTTTGTTGAGGGCTTTTACCTATATAAGGAACCGAGTTGGGTCGGTAACTAAGGTTCATATCCTTTGTGGTTAAAGGCCACAAGATTGGAATCCGTTGGGTCAATCCCACCTATTGCTGATAATAAAGCTTGCTTTTGGGAGGGGCAATTCTGTAGTAATTCAAGTGTCGAGATAGCAGATGACGATTGAGCCAGATCCTCTACTATATTATAATTTTGTGCTGCTCAAGCACAAGGATTAAATTTCGATTTATGTACTACTCCCTTTGGCGGCTTTATATTTAGTTCAGCAATGATGGGTGGCACAACTTCTGATGAAGTTGTTTTCGAACTACTGGGTTGATTTGTAGCCTCGTTGTTCGACATCTGTGGATTTCCATAATCTTTATTCCTTGTTGATATCAAAGCATCATTTTGATGTTTCGAGACATACAATATAAGCACTTGGGATGGGGAAGCATGATCCATAGCAACTAGATTAGTTTTAGGGTTTGGAAACAGATCAGTCAACACCGCTGAGGTATTTGAAATCTTTAAAATTTCCTTGACCTCAATGCGATGTGGAAAATATTTCGTCCAATGTTCTTCATTACATATGAAACATGGTTGACCTGGTTTCTTTTGCCCAATAGGGTTTTCAGAAGATTTTTCAGGAGTTGAATCTTCCTGTTTCTTCTTTTTGTTTTTCCCTTTCTTCTTGCCCCCTGGTTGCTTTGGTTCTTTGCCCTTGTCAGATGACATGGAATTAACCTCCAAGGAAGGAAGTTTTTCATTTGATTTTTTTACTAGAAACTGCAAGGGCTTTACCAGATTGAGCCTTCCCGGTTTGTGTACTTGAGGTACCAATCATGCCATCACCGGCATGAAAGTCCTTGTTTGATTTAAGAGGGGGAGGAATGGAAAATTCTGGTCTAGGAGCATCAAGGAATTTGTCATAGAGCATGCCAAATTGAGTATAGATCAAGTCTAAATATTGTGCATGAGCAATGACTTGCTCTTCAGTGACAACTCCTCCTTTCGCCACATCTTCTGTAATAGAAGGTAATAATGACTTAGTAAAGCACTCAGCTAGAAGCTGATCAGGAACATACATCTTTACCATTCGACGACAACATCGCCACTCATGAATATGATCATATATGTGAGTGGCTGTTGTCTGTTTAAAGTTGGTAAGGAGTTATGTTCCCATTTCATACCTTATGGGTAGCTGAAAGTCGGTAAAAAAGGTAGTGGCAAGGGTGTTGAAGTTATCAAATGAAGCTCTAGGCAATTCAATGTACCATTTTGCTGCCAGACCAGTTAGTATTCACTGAAAAAGGTGAAGCCTAATCGAATCATCATTGAGTGTGTTGGATGAACACCACAAATGAAAGGTCATTACGTTATTCGATGGATCTTCACCTGGATTTCCATTGAATTTAGGAATATTTGAGGGAAGCTTATGAGGAATCGTTTGCCATCAAGGGGCATAAGTAATTGGATCATTTGTTGGCCGATTCAGATCTGGTAATTCTAAAGTTGATACGAAAGGAAACTATTGATTTAGGTTTGGTGAAGAATACCCTGGATAAGATGGGATTGCCTGAGCAGTGGGTATTGGCATGATTGAAAGAACTAACTTCAGGAATAAAAGGATATAATTAGATCCCAGTTCCAAAATGCAATGAAGGATTGGGTGGAATATCCCCTACTATCTCCTCTATGGCAATCAGTCCAGGTGGAAGAGGTAGACCGTCGGGTCCGTAAAATATTTCTGGAGCCGAAGAAGGTATAGCTTCTGCAGAGACAGATACTAGAGGGTTGACACCTTCTGAATTCTAAAACTCAACTTCCAGATGTTCAGGTAAGTGAACTTCAGTTTCTGGACCAGCTCTTGCTAGAACTGTTTCAGGTATGGAAGCATCAACCATTACACTAGGATCAGTTCTAATGTCCTCTTGTAACTGCAGAACTTCTTCTGTAAAGGCAGATGTACCAGAAATTATCAGAGTAACTATAGTGTATGATGATGTTGAAACACAAGTTTCAACTAAACCAGGAGAGGTGGACTCAGTTAAATGAGACCGTTTTGCCAGAAATGGTTTCGTTTCTGGAGTCAAAGACAGTTGACTCACTAGCCTCTGCGAACGACGGGGTTTTGATTGACTTTCTTATACGATTGCAGATTACTTGATCAACTCAAAATTAAAAAGGGGAAAATGTTATTCTGAATTAAATAAATTTTAATGACACTTTGACAAAACTTTGTTTTTTCAATTTTTAGGAGTTGAGAAAAGGCTAAAGATGACTCTAGTCGCCTTCGATTTTTAATGAATCTGAAGTGACAAGTGCTCAGATGGACCTTTTCTTTTAAGGAGTAAAAAAAGAATGAAAGTGACTACTCTGGAAATCTAAACAGAGGGATTACCAAACCAATTGCAAAACCACAAATACACCTTGGTGGTAAATTAAAGAGAAATTACCAAGGACTTATGTACGACAATCAATGTTCCCAAATGTTGTGTTTAGTGCATTGCGATCGATAGGGCTGTAGAAATGGCTTCCTATGGATAAAGGATATCATCCTATTGTGGTCTCCCAATATATACTTGACGGTACAGGGAGCACAAGTCCGTACTAGCACTTGTTGTATCAAAGAGGAGGAATCACCCAACCTTCGATGAAAACGATAGTTACCAGGTTTTACGACGCCGGAATACGTCTCTAGCTTATAACTCTAGATGTGTTGCATTAGGTTCCAAAGCATTGTTATGTTCATTGAGATTTATTTTAGAGTTGATATTGCTAAGAAGTTTGTCTTTCAAGGTTCACCGCATGATGTAAATGTAAAATTCCTAAATATACAATCTAAAATGATAAACAGTCGTTTATTTTAGCAATGAAAATACTAGCTACTAAGGAAAGGAGATAATGATTCTTTCAACAGAGAGAAGAGAGAACACACTAAATGCACTTTTCCTAAATCATTTTCGAACACATTCTAAATGCAAATACAGATGCATGTATTTGTTTTTCATTTCCTTAATGTGAGAATGCCAAAAAGGAAAATTAAGTACAGATCTGAACTATTTTTTTCAAAGCGACACTTCGACAATTTCTTTTCAAAATGAAAGGAAGACTAAAGAGGAACTTTTTGATTTCAAATAGAAAACTGCTATCGACACTTTAAATATTAACAATTCAAATCAAATACAATGGAAAAAGTACAAGTGGCTATCTAGGGGAGGAAGATTTTGCAACACTCTTCTTTTTGACTCAAAATGACAATTACAACACTTCCTTGCATCAAAAACGACAGTTCAATTAAGATACTTTTGACAAAGAAGGACTGCAAATGATAGACAAACACATAAAAACATTTACAAATCCCTATCAATGGAGGTTGCATAATGTAAGGAAAGAGGCTTCAGCAATGAGATATTGATCATGAGCAGCAAAACTACTGAATAGAGCTGAAAACAAGGAGGAAAAAACAAAATTTCAAAGAGAGAAACAATATAATTTAGTCATCGCACCTATCCTTAAGGGAAACAAGGATGCATCTCACCTGCAACACATGGGAGGTGTGATGCATACAGGCTGCGAATTACAGACAGTGCGAAGGGCCATGGAAAGAAACTGAGTTTTCTTTTTTCTCAAAATTTGCAGCTAAGTTTAGTGATTTAGGCTAAGCTATGATAGATAGTAAAAACAAAGTATAGTGGTATGATCTTATGAGGTTATTGAGCTACCACAAGGGAATTTAGGATGTTTGTAAGTCAGATGTTCATTTCATAAACCAACTCAGAGACTGACTGAAGCAACATTCATCTACTTTGCAGTTGCATAGCAAAATCAGTTTGAAGGCTAGCTGGCTAACTTCAGGCTCTGTCTGTAGTTTATAAAGCAAACAACAATAATAGACAAACAAACTATTTGCTCCTCAGTGGAGTCGCCATTTTGTTTCTGGGAAAACTAGCGTCTTTTCGATCTACTAGTCCCACTAAGACAGGTAGCTATCTTAGAAACAAACAATCAAAGCAAATTGCCATTTCCTTTATGTATGATAGGTAAGAGAGAAGCAAAGAGGACCAACCTAGATCTTACGCTTGGCTCCTTGCTTGTTTCCTCTCTCCCTTAATATAGCTTTCCACTCCTCTCCTACTTGTCCTACTTTTAGAGAATACCTGTAGAGGCAAAGAAACAAAACACCATCAAGGCATCTCGATCTATAATATCATAAACAATGCAGAATTAGAAATACATTGACCATACAATTGCATCCACAAATAACAAGATTCACAAATACACGATTATATGGAGGAAAACTCAAAGAACTTTATTAATAGTAGAAGAGAGGATTACAACCCAACTGTCTGATTTGGCATCACCCTCCCAACATCAAAGCCATCTTCACCTCATGAAAAGCAAGATCACCCAACAATACAATGTCTCTTCGCAAAGAGAAACCAACAACACTTCTTTACAAATTACAAAATTCCCGCCTCTAGATCTCTCAGATGAGGGATCCATTTATAGATATTTTCAGAGGTGTGAGTTAGCTCTGGTATTTTGATTAGTGTCATTCCATTGATAGTTCTTGGTTCCACTTGCAGATTTCATTGATCTCTTACTCATCCCTGGGTGAATTCAGAGAGGCAAGTGTCATATGAGAAGTTTCTAGAAGATTCTCTGGGTATCCACTTAGCAAATTGTCTCTGCCATTTGTCTACTCTCACTCATCACACCCTACAGAAGTCTCTTTCAGTATGCATCACACCTAGCTAGTGTAGCAGCCAGTATGCATCGCACCTTAATGATGGAGCAGTCAGTATGGTCCAGTTTTAGCTAGTTCTGAGTGGGTTTTCAGGTGGAACTTCTGGGAAATGATGTAATCAGTTGACCATGATTCTTTAGGCTATGAAACAGCACTTTTAGGGGTTCAAGAGCCCTTAGTTTATCGACATATATAATTGGGTTTGAAATGCCCAAATATGTCTATAACAGTAACCTTTACTGTGATCCTTTTATCCTTACTGTGGATTTCAGAATTTTACTGTGTTTTTCAACAATAAATTTCTTTAGATTTTATGTTACAGGGTGTAGCTATTTGATATGGTCTTCATATTTTTCCTCCAACTGTGCACAGGCTTTTCTTTGAAAACCTGGAACAACAGTCTTCACCTGCAAAACATAGAAATCATTTAAGAAAAACAAGGTGACAGAGGTGGTCATGAATGGCTTTATTGAGCTTTAAAGGCTATTGGAAGGAGTCTGGGGCGTATCTGAAGTTAAAATGATGGGTTTTTGGTCGCAGAGGCTTATGGAGGGTTCACTGCATAAAACAGGCAAGTTTGCTACATAAAACAGGAAAAAACATAGCAAAATGGTGATTTGGCATTTAAACGGGAAAAACAGTTTTCCTTTGAAATACGACGCGAAGTTAACAGTAACCATTTGTCATTTTGTGGGAGGAGGTTTTGGGATTCTTTGCACCGATTTAAAGGAATTTGTAGTTTTAGGAGAGGGCCACCCGAAATAACTTGAGCCTGACACGTAGTAATGGAGGACGGTGGAATACCGCTTTTCAGGTGGGTAACACTCATATAAAGAGCCAACCCGAAATAGCCGAGGGCCGTTGGATTTTGATGGTTGTAATCAGATGGTGGAGGAGTAAAAGAGTAGCACAAAAGAGAAAATGGAGGGGCCCAATGATTAATTATGGTGGAATGGCTTTATCATGGCTAAAAACCCGTATTAGCAGTGTAATGGAGGTTTAAAGTTAATTCTTTGTTTAAATCGTAAAAACGATTTAACACATAAAACCCTCGCAGAACACATTTGGCGGATTTGAAATTTCATGGACTCGGGCAGATAAATGACATCGGGTCTGGGTTTATATCGCATATCACAATCGCAGTTTAGTGGAGGGTAATGCTTAGCGAGACCTGTGATAAGGGCAGAAGCGAAATGATATCGAGGTATGATATATATTGTGTCGGGTTCATCGCACATTCGCAATCGGAGATCGTATCGGCAGATGGTAACTTTATAGCTGGGACTTTGCGATGGAGGCAGATGTGTTATGGCGATAGATTATGATGTATATAGCATCAGGTCTAGGCCCATCATTGATTTCATATCACAATTGGAGGATAGTGCATTCATATGAAAGGCTTGCGATGCGACAATATTGTGATGTGATATGCAATACATAGTTTTTTAATAAAACTAAAACATTTCGGGGTATTTTAATAAAGGAATTAATATATACGTGCTATCAGGAAAACTAGTGTCCATTCAGAGCTACTAGTCCCACTAAGATGGGTAGCTATCTTAGAAACAAAAAATTTAAATTCACTTGTATTTTCCTTTATGAGAGATAGATGAGAGAGAAGCAGAGAGTACAAACCTTAGTCTTTCGCTAGTCTCCTCTCTTGTTTCCTCTCTCCCTTGATAGAGCTTTCACCACTCCTTTTCTCACTTGTCCAGCTTCAAAGAACACCTGTAGAGTCAAAGCAGCAAAATACCATCAAAACATAGAGATCTATAACCATAAACAATATAGGACCAGATATATATTAACCATACAAATACATGCACAAATACAAGATTCAGGGATATACAAGCATATGGAGGAAAACTCAAATAACTTTATTGATAGAAATAGTAGAAGAGAGGATTACAACCAAACTGTCTGATCTAGTGCCATCCTCCCAGCATGGAAGCCCTCTTCACCTCATGAAGAGCTTAGATCACCCAACAATACAATGTTTCATAGAGAAACCAACAACACTTCCTTACAAATTACAAAATTCCAGCCTCTGGATCTCTAGGATGAGGGATCCATATATAGATATTTGCAGGTGGGTGAGTCAGCTTTTGGGATTTTGATTAGTGTCATTTCACTGATAGTTCTTGGTTCCACTTGGATATTTCATGATCTCTTACTCATCCCTGGGCGAATTTAGAGAGGCGAGTGTCAAATGAGCAGTTTTTAGAAGATTCTTTGGGTTTCCACCTAGCAAACTTCCTCTACCATTTGTATGCTCTCGCTCATTTCACCCTAAAGAAGGGCTTTTCAATATGCATCACACCCTTTGTGTGTAGTAGGTGAGATGCATCACACCCTTAGCACTAAGTAGTCTGTATGGTCTAGTTTTGACTAGTTCTGAGTAGTTTTTTAGGGAGAACTTCTAGGAGATGATGTAATCAGCTGACCTTGTTCCTTTAGGGTATGAAACAACACTTTTAGGGGCTTAGAAGCCCTTGGTTTATGGACATATTTGATTGGGTTTGAAGTGCCCAAATATGTCTATAACAGTTGCCACCTAAAGCATGAGGTCATAAATCTTATGATGTCGGGTGAAATGCTTTATCATGAGAATCTGAGGTTTTTCGAACTAGAAGGTGAACTGTAATAAGATACAATACAATACATTATCTTCATAATATTTTCATGATCTAGTAGAGGTGGGCATTCCCATGGTCAGTTTTATAAATTCATTTTCATGTACATAGGATAGACAACCGTCTGTGTGGCAAACCGATGATTCTGGTAGAGCCATCATCCCTTAGCTTGGATGATTATCTGTGTAGCTATGATGTACATTTGATGTCTTTATTTTCCTGAATATATCATAGCCTGGATGGATGAAACTAGATCCGGGGTCTTCAAACTCATTCAATATTCACTCGAAGTACAAGTCGATCCATGTGAAAATATGTTCTGATGTCAAACATGGAAAGACATCGCCTGATTACCAGCCAATGATGTAAGTTGTTAACAGGCACGAGAGGAATCACCGATAATGATGATGACCCTGAAGGTACTTCAGTACAATTTACGCAGTATTGAATCGATGTTGAACAACAGATAAAATCTTTCGGTCGAAGGCCATTGATGTAAACTTGTTGCTGGAAGTCAGAAACTTGCCATTGAGGCATGCAAGCTTCAAAGTACTGAAAGTGTTGTTCCTAAGTCGACTTCTTGGATAATGTGCTAATGTCAACAAGAAGCGACCCATCGTAGGAGGTCCTTAATGAATCCCACATCTACGACACGAAACAGAGAAAATGATTTTGTGGAGGTGAAAACGATCTGATGATACAAGGTTCAAGGTAGTGGTCATGAAAGAATCGAGCATAAAGGAATTGTAGTGGATGAGGCGTAAGCTAGGTTGGTGAATTCTCTTAGCAACTTCTCTTGAACATATCGGCAACACTAAAATGGATTGGTAGTGCTAACCCCAAAAATGGATGGTACGAAGGACCAATGGTGATATGACTAGTGAATGGAATAACCCAACCCGACTTAATCATGGTGATGGAGCGAAAGTGTCATGTTCAAGAGCGACCTGCTACCAATAAAGTTCTTCAATTTTTCTTCCTAATTTTTCCCTAGTCATTTCTGACCAGTACCTCTTTATTTTTGTCAAGCTTGAGGAGGATAACATATGCTTGTTCTATAATTTTCCCTTTGGGCAAACCTGTCGCTATGTTTTAGCGAGTCTAGCAACAGTGAAACTTGTTCTTGTCTGTAATGGACAAGTTTTTCGCTGTTGTTTTAGTGAGTTTAACGACAAAGATAACTCGCTCCTTTTCAATTTTAGAGAGTCTGAAAAGAGACGGAAAGGAAACTCCAATAATCCTTTTACGTAGTATAATCCCTTAAGTCCGAAAAAGTATAAAATAATACAAAAGGGATGACTTTTTCGATCACTTTAACGAGCCGAAAAAGACAAGCACTCGATATTTTTGTGTAATGATCCCTTAGGTCCAAAAAGATTAAAATCTAGAGGAGTGATGGCACTTCCAATCACTTTAATGAGTTGGAGAGACCAATTGCTCATAAATATTTTTATATTTTACGAGTCTAAAAAGAGCTTAAAAGAGACTCGCTTTTTAGGAACGAGTGATATTTTTGGGTAGCAGCTAGTTCCAGGAAAGGTTTGGAACTTTTCAATTACGCCAGTGTAAAGAAGATGGATAACAGAATCACTCGTCGTAGTTGTTCCTCAAAGGGGTAAACAATCAAGTGGAGGCAGATGATTGGATAAAAAGTGGAGGTGATGGTAAGAACATGACCAAGGCTCAAAAGCTGATAGAAATGCAATCACAAGGGTTATTTATCGAAAGTGGGTTCATTTTTTAATGAGCTTGAACTCTGGGGGGAACATATGCCCATAACTATGTTTATTTTTTAACGAGCTTTAACTTTGTGGAAACATTGCTCGTGATAATGGTCAGAGATGTTTGATTCACCATTAACATTATGTTCTCCTAACGGTTGCACTACCTATTCAATTGCTCCATAAAACTGATTAGAAATGAAAATACATGCTTGAAAGATGAGTTTAAAAACCAATACCCTACTTGAATTACGTAAACAATAACATAAAAGTAGTTTTTACCTCTCATTTTACCATTTCATTCAAATTTGGGATTGATGGAGCTCTAGAGGTGTTTTCCCCCTCAATTTTCATCAGCTGATTTTGGGAGATACCGCAGAATAATTTCGATGCTGTCTGGACCAAGTAGGAGCTAACCCTAAGCTCTTCAATTGCATTCTTTCCTTTTCTGATTCCGAGCATGCTTTCCTGTTCTTCTGGGCCTCTGCAGTTTGAATAATTTTTTCTCTCCCCATCGCACCTAGTATACATCGAAAGGTGCGATGCATAATGGGTTGGCCACTGGCCAGTCAGTATGCATCCCACCTAGTACATAGCTAGGGTGTGATGGGCACAAGGAGGAAAGTTTATGCACTGATTTTTCATGGAAATTTTGCCTATTTTTTTCCAAATCAGGATCTTAATTCGTCTCTTGTTTGTTTTTCAGAGATTCATTGGAGAAAGATGGTCATTACATGGTGAGAACGTGAGCACGAAGAAGAGGATATGATTTCCTTACATGATCTGGGTGCGGTGACTGCATTGTGGAATTGTGGCTTGCTCAAGTTTTTCTGCATATCCAGCATGAGGCAACAAATAAATTTGTTGCAAGATCTTCTTGATGCATGGGATCCTACCAACCAAGTGTTCCATATTAGGGTTAAATCCATCCCTTTGACTATTGAGAATATCTACTTTTTGACTGGTTTATCGAGGCGTGGCACCCCTTTTTCACTATTAGGTTTTGCCCATGCGGGTGAATCTATGAGGGATTATATTCATCGATACTGCAGCGATGAATCTCAGCCGAGCAGGGACGACAAGATCAGTATTTGAGATGTCACTAACTATTCCTTGAGGACTATCTTATTCACCTTTGCTAGATTGGCTGGTAGCGAGGCTTTTCACTTAGCCAATAGGTCTTATATGCAGTATGCCTTGGAATGCCCTGAACCAAAGGTATTCAGCTGGTGTGATGTAGTACTTCCAGTGATAAAAGAACAAATTACGAAGGTGAAGAATGGAAGATCCAAGAACTTTGGTTATGGTTACATTCTGACCACTTTCGCCTTGGAGAAGATCACACTGATGCAACCCCAGTACATTTCACTCGGAGTGCTAGCACCGAAAGAACCACAGATGCAGAGATGGGTCGATCTCATGGCCTGACATTCTGGTCAATCACAAATTTCATTCTCTGATGCCTTCTTTGAGTGGTTCAACCATTAGCAGATGGTTTATGCCGAGTATCCGTATGTCGGGATGGATTTCCAGGGCGACCTAGATTTGGTGCTGTCGGCTGGTGACCAGTGGGGCGCTATAGGTAAAAAATCTAACCATATCTATGTTTATTGCTTTTATAGTGTTATTGTCTTTTTTGAATGTTATCAAGACTAATCAAACCCATTTACTTGTGCAAATATTGGACTGGTGCAACCAACAGTGCGTCCAAGGGTATCAGCTGCCGTTCCAGTAGGAGAGGCTGTAGGGAGGGCTATTCTTCGCGATTTGGACGTAGTCAAGACCCTTGTAGTATTGTATGATAAAATCGAGGGTCTCACCCTTGGTATTTAGGATGTGAGGACCGACGAGTTACCTCTGAGATTACAGCGCCATACTACTGGTTTGCTGAGTCGATGGACTAGGCTCTTACATATGATCGCCCAGGGGGTGACTTGTTATCACCAGCACCATTAGTCGAGGGTGCTTTCCTGCATTTTTGAGTTTTTGGGTTGTATGACCAATTTTTTCCTGGACACAGAACATTTTGAAAAACTATAAACAATTACATAATTTTTTTATTTTCGGAGCTTTATTTTGGTTAAGTTATATGATCCTGATGCAAATGTTGATGAAATGCTTTTCTTTTATAAATGTTGCAAATGTCTATCTAACACATAATTTGCTAATGAATCAGTTAATGTGTTTAAGTTTCTGGAAATGTGTTGATATTGAATAGAGTCAAATTGTCTTTTCAAAATCTTGACCCTTAGGAACATACGATAGATAGCTGGATTCCGAATGGAATAGATGCTGGTAAGCTGTAGGATGACGAGTTGTGAGTCTAGCCTGATAACAAGTCAGTGTATTCCATGTTAGATGGCATAAAAGAGAAGCTCTATCAATGTTCTATACTCAACGATGTTATTCGTTGACCGACCAATACGTACCCCTTTGAAACTCACTAACTCGCCGCTTCGATAAAAAATGGCCCAAGCTACAGTAAGATAAGTTCCGCGTACTACGAATAGCTCTGTCAGCGTATCCAACAAATGATTCCAATGGGTTTGACATATACAACAAATGAAAAAGTGGATTACCTAACCAAAACAATCACTCTTGACAAAACAAAAATGTAACAAAAGCATATGAAGAGATTACTACACTTAGTCAAGCATAGTAACTCTTAAGATACAACCCGTTTCGGGGTTGCGACAATGGAATCCCATCATAATCTACTAGAACATAGGCTCCTTTTGTTAATACTCACTTAACAATGTAAGGACCCATCCACAATGATTGGAACTTTCCTGCTCCCAATTTATCGGATTCCTGATCGTAAGGTAAAACCAGGTCACCTTCTGAGAAGACACAGGGTTTGACATTCTTGTCAAATTGCGCCTTGACTCGTTTCTTATGAGTTTTGTTAGCCAAGGCAGCATCACGGTGAGTTTCATCCAGTTGGATTAATTCCAAGAAATGAGCCTCTTCCTTTGAAGTACTAGGGAGAAGGTCGACTGCGAGCTTGAGAGATGAAATTTCACAGTGAATTGGTAAGACCGCTTCCAGGCCATACACCAGTTGAAAGGGTGTAAATCCAGTTGCATTTCTTACTGATGTCTGGTATGCCCACAGGGTTGAGTACAGGATTAGGTTCCAACTCCATTTATGGACTCCAATCATCCTTTGCAGCATGTGCTTCAGGACTTTGTTAATCGCCTCAACTTGTCTGTTACCTTGTGGATAATACAGAGTAGAACTATCGTGGGATAGTCGTAATTTAGCAGCCAATTCAACCATCATGTGATTGCAGAAATGTGATCCATGATCTGTGACTATAGCTTGTGGAACATCGAATCTAGAGACTACATGATTGAAAAAGAAAAAAGAAGCCATTTCACTGTTGTTGTTTAATGTAGGCATCGCCTCAACCCATTTTTTAAAATAGTCAACTGCGACTATGATATACCCATGCCCCCTGGCCAAGGTGGGGTTACATGTCATGAAATCTATGCCCCATTTGGTGAATGTCCCAACAGAAACTACTGGATGCAGAAGTGTGGGTGGTATTCTGGTTTTGCGGCCGAATATTTGACAAGTATGGCAACTTCTAACTGTGATTATGCAATCTTTGAACATTGTTGGCTAGAAGTAACCTGTTCGTAAAAACGTTTGCACCATAGCGTAACCATATTGATGCCCCCCACACACACCTGAATGGCAATCATTCAGGACTTTTTCGGCCTCCTCATGGGCGAGGCACCTTTGCAGAATTGTATCAATACCACGACAATAAAGTGTGTCGCCAACGATCATGTAGTCGTTTGCTTGCTATCGAGTACGTCGTTGTTCTAAGTGAGAGGTGTTAGGCCTATATGTTTGTGTTTGGAGATAGATGATTATATCTCCATACCACGGATTGCTTGATGATATCAGAAACAAAGATTCATCTACGATTGATGATTTGGATGTTGAATCATTGGGAAATGATAGGAAGTTGCATAGTAACTCCGCGAACACGAGATTTCTTTGATTTGGATTTTATGAATTCCAGATCAAACTCTTGCAAAATGTCTATCCATTTTGAATATTTTCCCCCAAGTAACTGATGTGACAAAATGTAAGTCATTGGGTTGCAATCTGACAAAGTGGTAGTTTTGCAAAAGAGTATATAGTGTCGAAATCTCTATACTGCTTAAACAGCTGCAAGAGCTAGCTTTTCAACATAGGAGTACTTGCTTTCTGTATCATTTATGTTTTGACTTAAATAATAGACAGGATGTTCAATTCCATTGTCCTCTTGAACTAAAACCATTGCGATGGTTGTATATGTTGTAGCCAAATATAGGTTAAAGTCTTTTTGATAGTTTAAGTATGGGGGTTTACGCAGTTCATTATATTAGATATCATTTTGGGATTCAACTGCGTTAAGTAAGTCATTCACATATGACCATTTCCATGAGAGGTAGTCGTAACTGACTAATATCTCATGATTTTTGAATAGTTCACTTAGCACTCATTGCATCGGGTGATTCTCACAGGGGTGAAGAAGTGGGATTGAAACTAGTGAAATGTGGAGAACGAATGACATAGCATCAATCATCACTTCCGGGGCTTGCACCCGGTAACCAGGACTTCCCAGGAGGTCACCCATCCCAGAACTCCTCTGGCTCAAGCGCGCTTAACTATGGAGTTTTTTCCACAATCAAGCCCACTTAGCTTGCTACCCCATTTGCAAAACCTTAGCAAGTATTGTGCCTCATGAACCATTCAAGTTAGAGATCCCTTGACTCTTTT